>OLKM01000552.1:21858-111858 GCA_900291075.1 Melanogrammus aeglefinus | reverse complement strand
TGTGCTGTGCGTGCGTGCGTGCGTGCGTGCGTGCGTGCGTGCGTGCGTGTGTGTGTGTGTGTGTGTGTGGTTGTGTGTCCTAAACCGGGTTTTCCCTCCTTATACCTGCCGTCACTGTGCCCAAGCCATGCCTCACTCCGCTTCTGGTTTTTGGCATGCTGTGCCACCAGCGCACCTTTGGCTGATTATCAGTGGCTGATTACCAATCAACCACGGGATATTCAATTAAACACCACACCACACCACACCACACCACACCACACCACACCACACCACACCACACCACACCACACCACACCACACCACACAAAGCTACAGCCAAGCCACGCTAAGTCACGCAACTCCTGCTACAGCAAAGCCACACTGCGCCTGCCTCGGCTAATCTACGCTACAGCCGAGCCAAGCTGCTCCACGCCAAGACCGTGCTCTGCTCAGGACCCCGACTTGCGCTTGTCCTTGACATCGCCCCTACCCTCGCCCTGGCCCGTGCCCGTAAGTTGCATTGTTCCCTCCCGTTTTTTGGACTTCCTATTGGACATTTTTGCGGTCGCTGCGGCCACTAGTTCTCGGTTCCCCTGGACTTCAGTGCCCCAGTGCCTCGCCAAGCTCCTTAGTTTCCCCCACTGGCCGGGACAGCAGCAGTTTACCCAGTTTACCCAGTAAGGGGGCTGAGTTTACCCAGTTTACCCAGTAAGGGGGCTGAGTTTATCCAGTTTACCCAGTAAACAGTCAGTCCCTAACTGAAGGCTTAATTGGTTTCTTTATTGGTTTCTTAAATAACTCAACATGCAACAACTTTAACAGTAGAATAACATTATAACACGACTTTATAAGAGAAGAACGACTTTATAATGGCTTTTTAACAGCAGAATGACTTTATAACAGTAGCCTATAATACAACAGTATAATCCTACTTAATAACGGTAGAATCACCTTATAATAGAATGATTTAATAACAGTATAATTACTTTATAACAGTAGAATATAACAGTAGAATTACCTTATAACAATAGAATGACTTATAAGAGTAGAATATAACAGTTTAATGACGTTATAACATGCCCTTATAACATTACAATGGCTCTATAAAAGTATAATGAAATGATAGGCCTATCAGTAAAATGACCTTAAAAAATGACTTTATAACAGTTAGAATGACCTTATAACCTGACTTTTTAAAAGTAGAATGACTTTATAATGACTTTATAACCGTAGAATGACTATAACATGACTTTTTAACAGTAGAATGACTTTATAATATGGCTTTATAACAGTCGAATGACTTGATAATGACTTTATTACAGTAGAATGACTTTATAACAAGACTTTATAACAGTAGGATGACTTGATAATGACTTTATAATATTAATGACTTTATAACATGAATTTATAATAGTAGAATGACCGTTTAACAAGACTTTATAACAGTAGGATGACTTGATAATGACTTTATAACAGTAGAATATTACAGTATAAGGACTGTAGGATGACTTTATAACATTACTTTATTTTCACTAGCTCTGAGCAGCACCGTGTACATGCTCTACATGTGATAAACATACAATCATGCTCGCCTCACGCTAGTACATCAAGCAGAACGCCCTCCCATAAACCCTGAGTCTGCTACAACAAATGCAAATTGGTGTTTTGGCTAGCAGTCGATTACTATGGCTTTAGATCATTGTTGATGCTAACAGAGAAGTGCAATGGGAAGATCTGTTATATAGCAGGTCAGTGCTGGGGCTAGCAGGTCAGTGCTGGGGCTAGCAGGTCAGTGCTGGGGCTAGCAGGTCATTGCTGGGGCTAGCAGGTCAGTGCTGGGGCTAGCAGGTCAGTGCTGGGGCTATCTATCTATCTATCAACATCTATCAACACGTGAGAAGTATAACTAGAATTGCCTTTTCCATCTGAGAAACATTGCAAGAATCAGACCAATGTTATCTGCAGTGGACGCAGAGACACTGATTCATGCATTTGTTTCGTCAAGACTGGATTATTGCAATGCACTGTTCTCGGGATTACCGAACTCTACCACAAAAAGTCTACAGCTTGTACAGAATGCTGCAGCTAGACTGCTGACCAGAACGAGAAGGTTTGATCATATCACACCTATTCTGGCCTCTCTGCACTGGCTACCAATATACTTTCAGATCAGACTTTAAGGTGCTACTGCTAACCTATAAAGCCTTGCATGGATTATCTCCATCCTACCTGAAGGACCTGATCATTCCTTATAGTCCTTCTCGGTCCCTCCGGTCTTCGGGAGCTGGCCTGCTTTCACTGCCAAAGGTTAAAAAGAAATCGGCTGGCCAGAGAGCGTTTGCCTATCAAGCCCCTTTCCTATGGAATAGGCTGCCCTCAGTCATCAGGGAAGCTGACTCTGTGGAGCTATTCAAAGGAAAGCTCAAAACGCACCTCTACAATCTTGCATTTGGAACATAGGAGTGTGAAAACAACAGATGTGAAGTGAAGACTACTCTGTTTGCTTGTGCTTTTGTTATTGCAGTATACATTCCCATTATGTACTTTTCCGTTCTAATTCACCATTCTGTTTGTTCTAGTGTGTTGCGGTGACTGGACTGGATGCCTGGACTCTCCTCATGGTTAACCGGTCAGAACTCCATCACCATTTTAATATGATGTGCATGTATTTACCTGTATGTCAATTATGGCACCCATTGAACTCCTGACCATCCCTGGAAGAAGGGATGCCCTGCTATGCGTTTCTTCTCAAGATATCTTCCTTGCTAATTTCAAGGGAGTTTTTTTCTTGCCCGTGCGGGGGCTTGGTTAAAGGGGGGTGTCATAAATATTTGGCCTGTTAAGCCCTTTGAGACTGTAATGGTGATTAAGGGCTATACAAATAAAATTGAATATCTATCTATCTATCTATCTATCTATCTATCTATCTATCTATCTATCTATCTATCTATCTATCTATCTATCTATCTATCTATCTATCTATCTATCTATCTATCTATCTATCTATCTATCTATCTGTCTGTCTGTCTGTCTGTCTGTCTGTCTGTCTGTCTGTCTGTCTATCTATCTATCTATCTATCTACAGATAGCTAGATATATATCTGTAGATATATATCTAGAGATATATCTACAGATATATATAGTAAATTGCCTGCTGATGGCCGTTGTTAGCGATTAAAACACCAGTGACCAGTAGGTCCAGTGACCAGTGGGACCAGTAGGTCCAATGACCAGTAGGTCCAGTGACCAGTAGTTCTAGTGACAGTGACCCGTAGGTCCAGTGACCCGTAGGTCCAGTGACCAGTAGGTCCAGTAACCAGTAGGTCCAGTGACAGTGAACCGTAGATCCAGTGACCAGTAGGTCCAGTGACAGTGACCTGTAGGTCCAGTGACCTGAAGGTCCAGTGACCCGTAGGTCCAGTGAACCATACGTCCAGTGACCAGTAGGTCCAGTGACCCGTAGGTCCAGTGACCAGTAGGTCCAGTGACAGTGACCTGTAGGTTAGAGCCTCAGACCAGTGAGCTGCACATGATCATGTCCATCGTCTTCTGAGCTGTACTTCAGTATAATCTCATGCTCTCTATCTCTATGGGTTAGGGTTAGAGCTCTATCTCTATGTCCTAGGGTATGGGTTAGGGTTAGAGCTCTATCTCTATGTCCTAGGGTATGGGTTAGGGTTAGATCTCTATCACTATGTCTTAGGGAATGGGTTAGGGTTAGAGCTCTATCTCTATGTCCTAGGGTATGGGTTAGGGTTAGATCTCTATCACTATGTCTTAGGGTATGGGTTAGAGCTCTATCTCTATGTCCTAGGGTATGGGTTAGGGTTAGAGCTCTATCTCTATGTCCTAGGGTATGGGTTAGGGTTAGATCTCTATCACTATGTCTTAGGGTATGGGTTAGGGTTAGAGCTCTATCTCTATATCCTAGGGTATGGGTAAGGGTTAGAGCTCTATCTCTATGTCTTAGGGTATGGGTTAGGGTTAGATCTCTATCTCTATGTCCTAGGGTATGAGTTAGTGTAAGATCTCTATCTCTATATCCTAGTGTATGGGTTAGGGTTAGAGCTCTATCTCTGTCTTAGGGTATCGGTTAGGGTTCGGGTTAAAGCTCTATCTCTATGTCCTAGTGTATGGGTTAGGGTTAGAGCTCTATCTCTATGCCCTAGGGTATGGGTTAGGGTTAGAGCTCTATCTCTATGTCCTAGGGTATCGGTTAGGGTTAGAGCTCTATCTCTGTGTCCTAGGGTATGGGTTAGGGTTAGAGCTCTTTCTCTATGTCTTAGGGTATGGGTTAGAGCTGTGTCTATGTCCTAGGGTATGGGTTAGGATTAGAGCTCTATCTCTATGTCCTAGTTTATGGGTTAGGATAAAGCTCGATCTCTATGTCTTAGGGTATGGGTTAGGGTTAAAGCTCTATCTCTATGTCCTAGGGTATGGGTTAGGGTTTCTGGCCCCCCGGGCTCCAGGCAGGCTCCTGGGTAAGGGGTCCTGGGGTGGGGGGGAAGTCCGGGTCCAGGAGCAGCAGGCCGGTCCTCTGGGGCCCTGCGGCGGGCCCCCTGTGTGGGGGCATGGCCTGCTGGCCGCCTCCCTCATTGGCTGAGCTCCTCCACTCCCAGGGGTCCCCGCAATCTGAGGGCCCGTGGGCCCCCAACCGGACCCGCTGACGGGACCGGGCGGCTGCCTGTAGGAGGCGCGGGGGGCCAGGGGGGGGGCCAGGGGGGGCGCGGCTCTTCTCCGTAATGGCGAGCCACTTGGCCCGCGTCAGGGCGCTCTTAGGGGACACGGCGGGGGCCCCGGCATCAGGGCCGTGCCCCCCCGGGCCCCACTTCACTGCTGGGGGGCCCTGGGCCACCTTAGAGCCACCCTCTCTCCTTCGGTCCGTCACTCTCTGTTGCCACGCCAACATCGGCTCCTGGGGGCCCTGGCCGGCGCGGGGCAGGGTGTGGCTGAAGGTCACCATGGTGTCCCTAGGGGCCCAGAGCTCCACCTTCAGGCTGGCTCTTTTCAGGCCCCCCGCGGGCCCCCCGCCCGGCCCCGGGGCCTCCTCCGCCCCACCGGGGGCCCCCTCCGCCCCACCGGGGGCCCCACAGATCTGGTCGTTGCTCTGGGAGGCGGAGGCGGGGCCCCGGTTGTAGACTGAGTCGTGGCCGCGCTCGGCGAGGGCCCTCAGGGCATCGGGGGGGGGCGGACCTCCGGGGGCTGTCGCCTCCGGGGGCCGGAAGTTACCCACAGCATGACAGGTCTGTGGACCAGGAGAAGGAGACCAGGTGGGGGTTAGTCTGTACCAGGTGAGGGTTAGTGGTGACCAGGTTACGGTTAGTCTGTACCAGGTGAGGGTTAGTCTGTACCAGATGGGGGGGTTAGTGGTGACCAGGTGAGGGTTAGTCTTTACCAGGTGAGGGTTAGTTACCAGGTAGGCAGCGATGAAGGCCCCGATGAGGCCCCCGGCCCAGACGTCGTGGGCGTGGCTGCGGTGCTGCGTCACCTGGGTCAGCCCCGCCAGACCAGCCACCAGCCAGAACCCCAACACCAGGACCGGCTTCAGCAGCCGCGGGCAAGCCGGAACCGCCTGGTCCAGGTACATCTGAGGACCAGGAGAGAGACTGTGGTACCAGGAGAGAGTCACTAGGGCCAGGAGAGACTCTCTGGGACCAGGAGAGACTCACTGGGACCAGGAGAGAGACTCTGGTACCAGGAGAGAGTCAGACCTCTGGGACCAGGAGAGTCAGACCTCTGGGACCAGGAGAGAGTCAGACCTCTGGGACCAGGAGAGTCAGACCTCTGGGACCAGGAGAGAGTCAGACCTCTGGTACCAGGAGAGTCAGACCTCTGGTACCAGGAGAGAGTCAGACCGCTGGTACCAGGAGAGAGTACCAGGAGAGAGTCAGACCTCTGGTACCAGGAGAGAGTACCAGGAGAGAGTCAGACCGCTGGTACCAGGAGAGAGTCAGATCTCTGGTACCAGGAGAGAGTCAGACCTCTGGTACCAGGAGAGAGTACCAGGAGAGAGTCAGACCACTGGTACCAGGAGAGAGTACCAGGAGAGAGTCAGACCGCTGGTACCAGGAGAGAGTACCAGGAGAGAGTCAGACCTCTGGTACCAGGAGAGAGTCAGACCTCTGGGACCAGGAGAGTCAGACCTCTGGGACCAGGAGAGAGTCAGACCTCTGGGACCAGGAGAGTCAGACCTCTGGGACCAGGAGAGAGTACCAGGAGAGAGTCAGACCTCTGGGACCAGGAGAGTCAGACCTCTGGGACCAGGGGAGAGTCAGACCTCTGGTACCAGGAGAGAGTCAGACCTCTGGTACTCTCTACCAGGAGAGAGTACCAGGAGAGAGTCAGACCTCTGGTACCAGGAGAGAGTACCAGGAGAGAGTCAGACCGCTGGTACCAGGAGAGAGTCAGATCTCTGGTACCAGGAGAGAGTCAGACCTCTGGTACCAGGAGAGAGTACCAGGAGAGAGTCAGACCACTGGTACCAGGAGAGAGTACCAGGAGAGAGTCAGACCGCTGGTACCAGGAGAGAGTACCAGGAGAGAGTCAGACCTCTGGTACCAGGAGAGAGTCAGACCTCTGGGACCAGGAGAGTCAGACCTCTGGGACCAGGAGAGAGTCAGACCTCTGGGACCAGGAGAGTCAGACCTCTGGGACCAGGAGAGAGTACCAGGAGAGAGTCAGACCTCTGGGACCAGGAGAGTCAGACCTCTGGGACCAGGGGAGAGTCAGACCTCTGGTACCAGGAGAGAGTCAGACCTCTGGTACTAGGAGAGAGTACCAGGAGAGAGTCAGACCTCTGGTACCAGGAGAGAGTACCAGGAGAGAGTCAGACCGCTGGTACCAGGAGAGAGTCAGACCCCTGGTACCAGGAGAGAGTCAGACCTCTGGTACCAGGAGAGAGTACCAGGAGAGAGTCAGACCTCTGGTACCAGGAGAGAGTACCAGAAGAGAGTACCAGGAGAGAGTCAGACCGCTGGTACCAGGAGAGAGTCAGACCTCTGGGACCAGGAGAGTCAGACCGCTGGTACCAGGAGAGAGTAACAGGATAGAGTCAGACCGCTGGTACCAGGAGAGAGTACCAGGAGAGAGTCAGACCGCTGGTACCAGGAGAGAGTACCAGGAGAGTGTCAGACCCCAGGTAGCAGCAGCCACAGGGAGGCCGGGACCGCAGACCTGGCCGCAGTTGAGGTACATCTGAGACAAGGACAACGTGATGATGTGGTAATGTGATATTCTCCATGGAAACACGTTATGTTCTGTTATATTATCAATGGTAACATATGTTATGTTATATTTCCACTGTTACGAATGGTATGTTCTTATATTCTACATGCAGACTGAAGATGGTTTGTGGTGTGTATGTGTGTTTGTGTATGTGTGTGTCTGTGATATGTGTGTGTGTGTGTGTGTGTGTGTGTGTGTGTGTGTGTGTGTGTGTGTGTGTGTGTGTGTGTGTGTGTGTGTGTGTGTGTGTGTCTGTGTTGTGTGTGTGTCCTGTGGTGTGTGTGTGTATGTGCATGTCTGTGATGTGTGTGTGTGTGTGTGTGTGTGTGTGTGTGTGTTGTGTGTGTGTGTGTGTGTGTGTGTGTGTGTGTGTGTGTGTGTGTGTGTGTGTGTGTGTGTGTGTGTGTGTGTGTGTGTGTGTGTGTGTGTGTGTGTGTGTGTGTGTGTGTGTGTGTGTGTGTGTGTGTGTGTGTGTGTGTGTGTGTGTGTGTGTTGTACTTACAGAAACATAAACAGCAGCGAAGGCTGACAGAGTTGCATGCTGGGATGGGAATGTCTTCCTGTGTAAGAAGAAGAGGGTTAGTTAGGGTTATCTAGGGTAGGTTATGGTTGGTTAGGGTTAGATAGCGTAGGTTAGGGTAAGTACTGGTTTAGTGATAGGGTAAGTACTGGTTTAGTGATAGTTAGTACTGGGCTGGCTTAGTACCAGGGTTAGTAGTGCTGGCTTAGTACCAGGGTAAGTAGTACTGGCTTAGTACCAGGGTAAGTAGTACTGGTTAGTACAGGGATTAATAGTAGTAGTAGTGATGGGGTTAGTGCTGGTTAGTACCCGGGTTAGCGTACCTGGCGGTGAGGATAGCGTGCCGGTCGTGCCCGGAGCAGATGTCCTGGTGGACGAAGGGGTTGAGGTCACAGGGGACACTCAGCAGGGTGTAGTTGGGCTGACACACCGTCAGGAAGAACGGGGCGTAGTACCCGGTGGAGAGCTGGATGACATCCGTTACCAGAGCCGTCGCACACAGCCCGAACACATGGACCCCTGGGGTAAGAGGGCAGAGGTCACAGCCCGAACACATGGACCCCTGGGGTCAGAGGGCAGAGGTCACAGCCCGAACACATGGACCCCTGGGGTCAGAGGGCAGAGGTCACAGCCCGAACACATGGACCCCTGGGGTCAGAGGGCAGAGGTCACAGCCCGAACACATGGACCCCTGGGGTCAGAGGCAGAGGTCACAGCCCGAACACATGGACCCCTGGTGGTAGGGGGCCAGAGGTCACAGCTCGAACACATTCGGACCCCTGGGGTCAGAGGGCAGAGGTCACAGTCCGAACACATGGACCCCTGGGGGCAGAGGGCAGAGGTCACGCGGCGCCCGAACACATGGACCCCTGGGGTCAGAGGGCAGAGGTCACAGTCCGAACACATGGACCCCTGGGGGCAGAGGGCAGAGGTCACAGCCCGAACACATGGACCCCTGGGGTCAGAGGGCAGAGGTCACAGCCCGAACACATGGACCCCTGGGGTCAGAGGGCAGAGGTCACAGCCCGAACACATGGACCCCTGGGGTCAGAGGGCAGAGGTCACAGCCCGAACACATGGACCCCTGGGGTCAGAGGGCAGAGGTCACAGCCCGAACACATGGACCCCTGGGGTCAGAGGGCAGAGGTCACTGCCCGAACACATGGACCCCTGGGGGCAGAGGGCAGAGGTCACTGCACTCTCCCCAAGGCTCTGTACTGGGACCCCTTCTGTTCTAGCTATAAACTAGATCATTGGGCTGGGAGAAGGGGCTAGGGGTTAGGGGTTAGTGGTTAAGGGGTTAGGGGTCAGGGGTTAGGGGTTAAGGGGTCAGGGGTTAAGGGGTCAGGGGTTAAGGGGTCAGGGGTTCCTGTACCTACGAAGCGCACGGTTCTCCTGAGGAAGGCGTTGAAGGTGCAGCCCCCCCCGGGCCTGTGGAGGGCGTAGACCAGCCCCTCCCCCACCATGATCTGGAACACATCAGCCAATCACAACCACGTGCTGGACAGTGAAGGGGTGTTGGGTGTGAGTTGTGATGAGTGTGTGTTGAGTGTGTGTTGAGTGTGTGTCCTGACCGTGGCAGCAGGTCCAGCGAAGGCGAGGCTGAGCAGCATCAGCAGGGGAACGGCCTCCACGCCCGGGGCCCGAGTGTGTGTTGTGTGTTTTGTGTGTGTCTGTGTTGAGTGTTGAGTGTGTGTGTTGTGTTTCTTGTATGTTATGTGTTATGTTGTGTTTTGTGTACGTCTTGTGTGTGTGTTGTTTTGTGTTGTTTTGTGTTATTTGTGTCTTGTGTGTGTGTTGAGTGTGTCTGTTGTGTTGTGTTAGTGTGTGTTGTGTTGTGTTTCCTGACCGTGGCAGCAGGTCCAGCGAAGGCGAGGCTGAGCAGCATCAGCAGGGGAACGGCCTCCGCGCCCGGGGCCACGTAGGGGAGGCTGAGGCTGGGCTGGTGGCAGCGGTACCCCCCCTGGGCGGGCTGGAGCTCCAGCAGGTACAGGGACAGCATGGAGGACGCTACAATGGGGAGCTAACAGCACAGGGACAGCATGGAGGACGCTATGATGGGGAGCTAACAGCACAGGGATGGAGGACGCTACGATGGGGAGCTAACAGCACAGGGATGGAGGACGCTACGATGGGGAGCTAACAGCACAGGGATGGAGGACGCTACGATGGGGAGCTAACAGCACAGGGACAGCATGGAGGACGCTACGATGGGGAGCTAACAGCACAGGGATGGAGGACGCTACGATGGGGAGCTAACAGCACAGGGATGGAGGACGCTACGATGGGGAGCTAACAGCACAGGGATGGAGGACACTACGATGCTGCCTGGTTGCTAGGTAACCCATGCTCCCAGAATGTTGCTGCATAACCATTGCTGCCTGGTTGCTAGGTAACCCATGCAGCCAACATGTTGTTAGGTAACTGAGGAGATAGAGCAGCAACAGGTGTGATTGAGGGAAGTCAAAGAGGGATGATAGGAGTGATAGATAACTGATATAGGGTTAGAGGAGTGATAGAGTGGTGATAGAGGGGTGAGAGAGGGCGATAGAGGGGTGATAGAGGAGTGATAGAGGGGTGATATAGGGGTGATAGAGGGGTGATAGAGGGGTGAGAGAAGGGTGAGAGAGGGCGATAGAGGGGTGAGAGAGGGCGATAGAGGGGCGATAGAGGGATGATAGAGGGATGATAGAGGGGTGATAGAGGGGTGATAGAGGGGCGATAGAGGGGCGATAGAGGGGCGATAGAGGGGTGATAGAGGGGCGATAGAGGGGTGATAGAGGGGCGATAGAGGGGCGATAGAGGGGCGATAGAGGGGCGATAGAGGGGTGATAGAGGGGCAATAGAGGGATGATAGAGGGGTGATAGAGGGGCGATAGAGGGGCGATAGAGGGGTGAGAGAGGGCGATAGAGGGGTGATAGAGGGGTGATAGAGGGGCGATAGAGGGGCGATAGAGGGGTGAGAGAGGGGCGATAGAGGGGCGATAGAGGGGTGATAGAGGGGTGAGAGAGGGCTGATAAGAGGGGTGAGAGAGGGCGATAGAGGGGTGATAGAGGGGCGATAGAGGGGCGAGGGAGGGGTGATAGAGGGGTGAGAGAGGGGCAATAGAGGGGTGATAGAGGGGTGAGAGAGGGCGATAGAGGGGTGAGAGAGGGCGATAGAGGGGTGATAGAGGGGCGATAGAGGGGTGATAGAGGGGTGATAGAGGGGTGATAGAGGGGTGAGAGAGGGCGATAGAGGGGTGATAGAGGGGCGATAGAGGGGGATAGAGGGGCGATAGAGGGGCGATGAGAGTGTGATAGAGGGGTGAGAGAGGGCGATAGAGGGGCGATAGAGGGGTGATAGAGGGGTGAGAGATGAGATGGTGATAGAGGGGCGATAGAGGGGTGATAGAGGGGTGAGAGAGGGCGATAGAGGGGTGATAGAGGGGCGATAGAGGGGCGAGGGAGGGGTGATAGAGGGGTGAGAGAGGGGTGAGAGAGGGCGATAGAGGGGTGAGAGAGGGCGATAGAGGGGTGATAGAGGGGCGATAGAGGGGCGAGGGAGGGGTGATAGAGGGGTGATAGAGGGGTGATAGAGGGGTGAGAGAGGGCGATAGAGGGGTGAGAGAGGGCGATAGAGGGGTGATAGAGGGGCGATAGAGGGGTGAGAGAGGGGCGAGAGAGGGGAGAGGGAGGTGTAGGGAGGGGCGATGGAGGGGAGAGGGAGGGGCGATAGAGGGGCGATAGAGGGGAGAGGGAGGGGTGAGGGAGGGGTGAGGGAGGTATTATCCTCACCTCCACAAAGTAGAAGCAGGGAAGCAGCATAGGTCCATCTTTAGGAGCCATCTTCATCTTCATCTTCATCATCATCATCATCATCACCTCCACAGTTGCAGTGAAACACCCCAAGAATATGTTGGGTGTGTCTAATTAGTACCAACAAGTAGAACAGTTCTGCATTGGTTTAGTGTGTTTTGGTGCATTGGAAATGAATAGGATTCTTTAAATAATTTAATAAAATAGTAGGTGCAAAAAATATATATTATCCTTGGGTGTCTAATGAGTGGAGTTATTTATTGACGGTCCCTACGTGAAAAGCAAGCAGTCAGCAGCAATTGGGTGTCCCTTGGTTGTCCGCCAAGCCTGACTGAAAGCACGGCAGGAACCTCGGATGAACCCGAAATGAATATGCGAATATCTGTCGAATATCCAACACTCTAACTTCACCACGGTCTGGTGCCTAGGACCTTGTGGAATAAATACCTCTTTGACGTGGGATCGCAGTGAGGGACTCACCTCACCTGTTATGATGCGTCGCTCATCCCGCTTCGTCTGTCTGGCTCCCGCACAGTCACAGAGGGAGGTCCGTCCCACGCCTCCCTCCTCCTCCTCCCCTCTATCGTCTCTCCCTCCTCCTCCTCCCCTCTATCGTCTCTCCATCCTCCTCCTCTCCTCCGTCTCCCGGTAGCTCCCCCCTCCGTCTCCCGGTAGCTCCCCCCTCCCTCCCCCCTCCGTCTCCCGGTAGCTCCCCCCTCCGTCTCCCGGTAGCTCCCCCCTCCGTCTCCCGGTATATATCCCCTCCCTCCCCCCTCCGTCTCCCGGTATATATCCCCTCCCTCCCCCCTCCGTCTCCCGGTATATATCCCCTCTGTCTCCCGGTAGCTCCCCCCTCCGTCTCCCGGTAGCTCCCCCCTCCGTCTCCCGGTATATATCCCCTCCCTCCCCCCTCCGTCTCCCGGTAGCTCTCCCTTCAGTCTCCCGGTGAGGACTTCCGTTCCTCACGGCGTCCCTTCACTACATCTCCCGTTGGATGAAAACCATTTAACATAAAACATATATCATATAAATATATAATACGACCATATAATGAGTACAAACCACAACCCCACCATATAAAACCCTATCGTATCAAACCCCAGCATAACAAACACAAACCCCATCATATCAAATTCAACCCTGAGGAGCACAGAAGAGGAATAAAAGGATAGAAGAGTACTGAGGAGAATAGAGTACTGAGGAGTGTAGAAGAATAATGGGGAATATAGAAGAGTACTGGGGAGTATAGTGGAATACTTGGGAGTATAGATGGGTACTGGGGAGTATGCAGGAGTACTGAGGGGAATAGAGGAGTATTGGGGAGTACTGAGGAGTAATGGAGAGTACTGAGGAGTAATGGAGAGTATAAAGGAGTACTGGGGAGTATAGAGGAGTACTGGGGAGTAAAGAGGAGTACTGGGAGTACTGAGGAGTATTGGGGAGTACTGAGGAGTATGGAGGAGTACTGGGGAGTATAGCGGAGTACTGGGGAGTATAGAGGAGTACTGAGGAGTATAGAGGAGTACTGAGGAGAAAAGAGGAGTAATGGGGAGTACTAAGGAGTAATGGGGAGTACTGAGGAGTAATGGAGAGTACTGAGGAGTAATGGAGAGTATAAAGGAGTACTGGGGAGAATAGAGGAGTACTGGGGAGTAAAGAGGAGTACTGGGAGTACTGAGGAGTATTGGGGAGTACTGAGGAGTATGGAGGAGTACTGGGGAGTATAGCGGAGTACTGGGGAGTATAGAGGAGTACTGAGGAGTACAGAGGAGTATAGAGGAGTAATGGGGAGTACTAAGGAGTAATGGGGAGTACTGAGGAGTAATGGAGAGTATAGAGGAGCACTGGGGAGTATAGAGGAGTAATGGAGAGTATCAGTAATCAGTGCATCATGGTATGCTACCTTGAGCCTATGCATACTTTTTCTTCTAGTTAGACCACATTGAGCAGTAGATAACAGAGTGATGTAGGTTCTAAACGGGGAGCACTTCAGAGTCAGAGCATATGGAAAACGTCCTTATAAGCATGTTGGCTTGAGCATAAATTTTCCAACGCCGTCGGTAGAGGTCTTTGTCATCCGCCCAGTTATCGGATATGACATGACAGAGGTATTAAATTTCCTCACACACAGCAAGAGGACGGTCTGACAAATAAAAGGTCGGAAAAGTTGATTTCCTGTCCTCAGCACTTCTATCATTATGTGGCTCTTCTTAGCGTTATAGTTTGTCACGATTAAGGCCATACTGAGAGCACACCCAGCCCTCTATGGTTAGAGCAGGACCAGGTCGTCTAAAGACATACGATGATTAACAGCAGTATTGCCCACAAGACCCGTTTTTAGCCTATTTAACTGATCTGATAGTTCATCCATACAGACATTAAATAAAATAGGAAACAAAATTCCTCCTTGCCACACTCCAACATAGAATGGAGCAGCTACAACAATATAGAGGAGTACTGAG
This sequence comes from Melanogrammus aeglefinus, assembly GCA_900291075.1. Classification (NCBI taxonomy): domain Eukaryota; kingdom Metazoa; phylum Chordata; class Actinopteri; order Gadiformes; family Gadidae; genus Melanogrammus; species Melanogrammus aeglefinus. Next base: position 97,872 of record OLKM01000552.1, on the reverse strand, counting down.
GAGTAATGGGAAGTACTGTGGAGTACTGTGGAGTATAGAGGAGTACTGGGGAGTATAGAGGAGTGCTGGGGAGTACAGAGGAGTACTGGGGAGTATAGAGGAGTACTGGGGAGTACAAAGGAGTACTGGAGAGTACAAAGGAGTACTTGAGAGTATAGAGGAGTACTGGGGAGTATATAGGAGTACTGGAGAGTATAAAGGGGTACTGTGGAGTACAGAGGAGTTCTGGGGAGTTTGGAGGAGTACTGGAGAGTATAGAGGAGTACTGGGGAGTATAGAGGAGTACTGGGGAGTATCGAGGAGTACTGGAGAGTACAGGAGAGTATAGAGGAGTACTGGAGAGTACAGGAGAGTATAGATGAGTACTGAGGAGTACTGGAGAGTACAGGAGAGTATAGAGGAGTACTGGAGAGTATAGATGAGTACTGAGAGTACTGGAGAGTACAGGAGAGTATAGATGAGTACTGGGGAGTACAGGAGAGTATAGAGGAGTACTGGAGAGTACAGGAGAGTATAGATGAGTACTGAGGAGTACTGGAGAGTACAGGAGAGTATAGATGAGTACTGGGGAGTACAGGAGAGTATAGAGGAGTACTGGAGAGTACAGGAGAGTATAGATGAGTATAGAGGAGTACTGGAGAGTACAGGAGAGTATAGATGAGTACTGAGGAGTACTGGAGAGTACAGGAGAGTATAGAGGAGTACTGGAGAGTATAGAGGAGTATTCAGACCTCTCGGTTTCTGGTCCTCATTTTGAGTGTTTTAGTAGATCAAAATATGTTTTCGGGGTTTCATATTATTTGTACATTGGCTATTTAGGATGTATTTGCAACAATGCAGCTGTACATGTAGAAGATAGGAACCAACTTTTACTTGTTAATCAGAGATTTACTAAAATATGAATAAACAGTCTTTCTGTTTCACTTTTAATGAAAATACAAAAAAGGCAGAAATTAATATGAAAAATATTGATTAACAGTAATATTTACATAAACAAACAGCATTCTCTCCACCTCGTGTCCAGGTGTTGCTAGTTGAAGGTTTACTGAGGTGTTGCTAGGTTAGTCTTGGTGTTGCTGGGTGTGTCCAGGTGTAGGTGGTCCAGGTGTAGCTAGGTGTGTCCAGGTGTAGCTGTGTCCAGGTGTAGGTGGTCCAGGTGTAGCTGTGTCCAGGTGTAGCTGTGTCCAGGTGTAGCTGTGTCCAGGTGTAGGGGTGTCTAGGTGTGGGTGTGTCCAGGTGTAGCTGGTCCAGGTGTGGGTGGTCCAGGTGTAGGTGTGTCCAGGTGTAGGTGTGTCTAGGTGTAGGTGTGTCCAGGTGTAGGGGTGTCTAGGTGTAGGTGTGTCCAGGTGTAGGGGTGTCTAGGTGTAGGTATGTCCAGGTGTAGCTGTGTCTAGGTGTAGGTGTGTCCAGGTGTAGCTGTGTCTAGGTGTAGGTGTGTCCAGGTGTAGGGGTGTCTAGGTGTAGGTGTGTCCAGGTGTGGGTGTGTCCAGGTGTGGGTGTGTCCAGGTGTAGCTGTGTCTAGGTGTAGGTGTGTCCAGGTGTAGGGGTGTCTAGGTGTAGGTGTGTCCAGGTGTAGGTGTGTCCAGGTGTGGGTGTGTCCAGGTGTGGGTGTGTCCAGGTGTAGCTGTGTCTAGGTGTAGGTGGTCCAGGTGTAGGGGTGTCTAGGTGTAGGTGTGTCCAGGTGTGGGTGTGTCCAGGTGTGGGTGTGTCCAGGTGTAGCTGTGTCTAGGTGTAGGTGGTCCAGGTGTAGGGGTGTCTAGGTGTAGGTGTGTCCAGGTGTGGGTGTGTCCAGGTGTGGTTGTGTCCAGGTGTAGGTGTGTCCAGGTGTGGGTGTGTCCAGGTGTAGGGGTGTCTAGGTGTAGGTGGTCCAGGTGTAGGGGTGTCTAGGTGTGGGTGTGTCCAGGTGTGGGTGTGTCCAGGTGTAGGTGGGCTCAGGTCAGGTTGGGGGGATCCTTCTCCACAGTCCTCCACACAGACAGTTCTTTATCCAGCGCTGCTCCCACTGCTTCATGGCGCTGGTCTTGTTGGGCGAGCGGAGCATCGTCACACAGCCGCACCTGAGAACGGAGAGACGCCACAGGGGGTTAACGTTGTTCACTGGGGACCGACGGGCTCCAAAAAGTACCATGCTGATCACTTAGCGGACGGTAGATTCATTCAGATCCTTCACTCTACACTATCTCTACACTATCACTACTCTATCGCTACACTATTGCTACACTATCACTACAGTATCACTACTCTATCACTACTCCATCACTTCTCTATCACTTCTCTATCACTACTCTATCACTACTCTATCACTACTCTATCACTACACTATCACTACAGTATCACTACACTATCACTACACTATCACTACTCTATCACTACAGTATCACTACAGTATCACTACACTATCACTACAGTATCACTACAGTATCACTAGTCTATCACTACTCTATCACTAGTCTATCACTACAGTATCACTAGTCTATCACTAGTCTATCACTACACTATCACTACTCTATCACTAGTCTATCACTACACTATCACGATACAATCACTACAGTATCACTAGTCTATCACTACTCTATCACTACAGTATCACTACACTATCACTACTCTATCACTACACTGTCACTAGTCTATCACTACACTGTCACTACTCTATCACTACAGTATCACTACACTATCACTAGTCTATCACTACTCTATCACTAGTCTATCACTACACTATCACTATACAATCACTACAGTATCACTAGTCTATCACTACACTATCACTACACTATCACTAGTCTATCACTACTGTATCACTACTCTATCACTACACTATCACTCCTACATCACTGCTGTATCACTTCACTATCACTACTGTATCACTACACTGTCACTACACTATCACTAGTCTATCACTACTCTATCACTAGTCTATCACTACACTATCACTAGTCTATCACTGCACTATCACTACACTATCACTACTCTATCACTAGTCTATCACTACACTATCACAACACTATCACTACTCTATCACTACACTATCACTACTCTATCACTCGTCTATCACTACACTATCACTAGTCTATCACTACTCTTTCACTCGACTATCACTACTGTATCACTACAGTATCACTAGTCTATCACGACTGTATTACTACTCTACTCTGAGCGTGTCATTTGTGTTTAACCTGTGGCCTCACCTGGTGCACGCCTTGCTGTCCTCCGTAGGGCAGACCCCCAGGTGGAGACAGCGCAGGTTATCCATCCACTGGACCCCCTGACCCCTACACACACACACACACACACACACACACACACACACACACACACACACACACACACACACACACACACACACACACACACACACACACACACACACACACACACACACACACACAGGTCAGACAGGTGTGGAGGGTAGACAGGTGCGGATGTTGGGTATGTGATACAGGTACCTGTCTAGCCCCCCGGCCAGGGACCAGCTCTTCCCGAAGGTGAGGCGCAACGGCAGCTTGCCCTGCAGCCTTACGATGACCCCGTCATTGACTGGTAACCAGTCCATACTGGGAACCAGCAGCTGGCTGGGCAGCAGGCAGCACTCATCAACCAGCCCCTCGTCCGGCTCCTGGGGGGGGCCGTCGTCACGGGCTACAGGGGGGGGGGTGGGGTACATGGTGTTAGAGAGAGAGGTGGGATGTATACTGAGCCAATGAGATGGTAGCATTAAAGAGGTGGGAGGAGCTTACAGCATAGCCAGAGGCGGCTGAGGAGGCGGAACAGCAGGAACATGCTGTCCTGGCTGTCAGACGTGGCCGTGTAGACGGGCAGACAGCCGGGCTTTAGCAAGCCCCAGATCCTGATCATCACCATCATCTCCCGGAGCATCCCCAGAGACGATCCGTCCCGCAGGAACCCGAAGCCCGGACGCACTATCGAACCCTGTCCCCAAAAACACTGTTACACCCTGCAGCACCCCCACAAACACTGTTACACCCTGCAGCACCCCCACAAACACTGTTACACCCTGCAGCGCCCCCACAAACACTGTTACACCCTGCAGCGCCCCCACAAACACTGTTACACCCTGCAGCGCCCCCACAAACACTGTTACACCCTGCCAGCGCCCCCACAAACACTGTTACACCCTGCAGCGCCCCCAAAACACTGTTACACCCTGCAGCGCCCCCACAAACACTGTTACACCCTGCAGCGCCCCCACAAACACTGTTACACCCTGCAGCGCCCCACACTGTTACACCCTGCAGCGCCCCCACAAACACTGTTACACCCTGGAGCGCCCCCACAAACACTGTTACACCCTGCAGCGCCCCCACAAACACTGTTACACCCTGCAGCGCCCCCACAAACACTGTTACACCCTGCAGCGCCCCCACAAACACTGTTACACCCTGCAGCGCCCCCACAAACACTGTTACACCCTGCAGCGCCCCCACAAACACTGTTACACCCTGCAGCGCCCCCACAAACACTGTTACATCCTGGAGCGCCCCCACAAACACTGTTACACCCTGCAGCGCCCCCACAAACACTGTTACACCCTGCAGCGCCCCACACTGTTACACCCTGCAGCAGCGCCCCCACACAAACACTGTTACACCCTGGAGCGCCCCAACAAACACTGTTACACCCTGCAGCGCCCCCACAAACACTGTTACACCCTGCAGCGCCCCCACAAACACTGTTACACCCTGGAGCGCCCCCACAAACACTATTACACCCTGCAGCACCCCCACAAACACTGTTACACCCTGCAGCCCCCACAAACACTGTTACACCCTGCAGCGCCCCCACAAACACTGTTACACTCTGCAGCGCCCCCACAAAACACTGTTTACACCCCTGCAGCGCCCCCACAAACACTTATTTACACCCTGCAGCGCCCCCACAAACACTATTACAACCCTTGCAGCGCCCCCACAAACACTGTTACACCCTGCAGCGCCCCCACAAACACTGTTACACCCTGCAGCGCCCCCACAAACACTGTTACACCCTGCAGCGCCCCCACAAACACTGTTACACCCTGCAGCGCCCCCACAAACACTGTTACACCCTGCAGCCCCCACAAACACTGTTACACCCTGCAGCGCCCCCACAAACACTGTTACACCCTGCAGCGCCCCCACAAACACTGTTACACCCTGCAGCGCCCCCACAAACACTGTTACACCCTGCAGCCCACACTGTGCAGGTCTTAGGTACTAGCATACATCACTAGCATGGCATTACTCACCTGGTTGGGCAGGTTGGCCAGCAGGTAAAGGACGAAGTCTCCAACCCACTGGATGAGCTGCTGGAGCGACTGGAGAGGAGGGCCGTCAAGAACAAACTCCTCTGTCTTCAGGTTCACCATCACCTTATCAATATCTAGAGACACCAACTGATCAATACCTAGAGACACCACCACCTGATCAATACCTAGAGACACCACCATCTGACCAATACCTAGAGACACCACCACCTGACCAATACCTAGAGACACCACCTGATCAATACCTAGAGACACCACCTGATCAATACCTAGAGACACCACCTGATCAATACCTAGAGACACCACCTGATCAATACCTAGACACCACCTGATCAATACCTAGAGACACCACCTGATCAATACCTAGAGACACCACCTGATCAATACCTAGAGACACCACCACCTGACCAATACCTAGAGACACCACCTGATCAATACCTAGAGACACTACCTTATTACTATCTCCAGAGAAAATACCTTTTGAATACCGTCTCAGTCTCTATATCTATAGATCTACCGTGCCTACCTTCTCCCTCTCTATATCTATAGATCTGCCGTGCCTACCTTCTCCCTCTCTATATCTATAGATCTGCCGTGCCTACCTTCTCCCTCTCTATATCTATAGATCTGCCGTGCCTACCTTCTCCCTCTCTATATCTATAGATCTGCCGTGCCTACCTTCTCCCTCTCTATATCTATAGATCTGCCGTGCCTACCTTCTCCCTCTCTATATCTATAGATCTGCCGTGCCTACCTTCTCCCTCTCTATATCTATAGATCTGCCGTGCCTACCTTCTCCCTCTCTATATCTATAGATCTGCCGTGCCTACCTTCTCCCTCTCTATATCTATAGATCTGCCGTGCCTACCTTCTCCCTCGGTATATCCATAGATGTGCGTACCGGTGTCGGTGTTCTTGGAGCAGATCTCGGCCAGGCGGTCTCCAGGGCTCTTGTCGGGGCTGTGCAGGGTGTGCGGCCGCAGGAGGGACTTGAAGGTTGAGCTGATGGCCATCAGCAGCAGCTTGGCGTGGAAGTCACAGGCCCGGGCGGCAGTGGCTGAGGACAGCTTACACAGAGACGCCTTCACCGCCACGATGCGCGTGGCCAGGACCTGGAGGGTTAGACAGTGGTACCCAGAGAGGGTTAGACAGTGGTACCCAGAGAGGGTTAGACAGTGGTACCCAGAGAGGGTTAGACAGTGGTACCCAGAGAGGGTTAGACAGTGGTACCCATAGAGGGTTAGACAGTGGTACCCAGAGAGGGTTAGACAGTGGTACCCAGAGAGGGTTAGACAGTGGTACCCAGAGAGGGTTAGACAGTGGTACCCAGAGAGGGTTAGACAGTGGTACACAGAGAGGGTTAGACAGTGGTACCCAGAGAGGGTTAGACAGTGGTACCCAGAGAGGGTTAGACAGTGGTACCCAGAAAGGGTTAGACAGTGGTACACAGAGAGGGTTAGACAGTGGTACCCAGAAAGGGTTAGACAGTGGTACACAGAGAGGGTTAGACAGTGGTACACAGAGAGGGTTAGACAGTGGTACACAGAGAGGGTTAGAGAGTATTAAACAGAGAGAGGGTTAGATAGTATTATAGAGAGGGTTATAGAGTATTAAACAGAGAGAGGGTTATAGAGTATTACACAGAGAGAGGGTTATAGTATTACACAGAGAGAGGGTTAGATAGTATTAAGCAGAGAGAGGGGTAGATAGTATTACACAGAGAGAGGGTTAGATAGTATTAAGCAGAGAGAGGGTTAGATAGTATTACAGAGAGGGCTATAGAGTATTAAACAGAGAGAGGGGTAGATAGTATTGAGCAGAGAGAGGGTTATATAGTATTAAGCTGAGAGAGGGGTAGATAGTATTAAGCAGAGAGAGGGGTAGATAGTATTACACAGAGAGAGGGTTAGATAGTATTAAGCAGAGAGAGGGTTAGATAGTATTACAGAGAGGGCTATAGAGTATTAAACAGAGAGAGGGGTAGATAGTATTGAGCAGAGAGAGGGTTATATAGTATTAAGCTGAGAGAGGGGTAGATAGTATTACGCAGAGAGAGGGTTATATAGTATTAAGCTGAGAGAGGGGTAGATAGTATTAAGCAGAGAGAGGGTTAGATAGTATTAAACAGAGAGAGGGGTAGGTACTATTAAGCAGAGAGAGGGTTAGATAGTATTAAACAGAGAGAGGGGTAGATAGTATTAAACTGAGAGAGGGGTAGATAGTATTAAACAGAGAGAGGGGTAGATACTATTAAGCAGAGAGAGGGTTAGATAGTATTAAACAGAGAGAGGGGTAGATAGTATTAAACTGAGAGAGGGGTAGATAGTATTAAACTGAGAGGGTTAGATAGTATTACAGAGAGGGTTATAGAGTATTAAACAGAGAGAGGGTTAGATAGTATTAAACTGAGAGAGGGGTAGATAGTATTAAACTGAGAGAGGGGTAGATAGTATTAAACAGAGAGAGGGGTAGATAGTATTAAACTGAGAGAGGGGTAGATAGTATTAAACTGAGAGGGGTAGATAGTATTAAACTGAGAGGGGTAGATAGTATTAAGCAGAGAGAGGGTTAGATAGTATTAAACTGAGAGAGGGGTAGATAGTATTAAGCAGAGAGCGGGTTCAACGTGGTTCTGCGTGGTGGTTGTACCCGGTCCTAGCTGGTTCTGTTTGGTTCTACCTGGGTCTAAGTGGTTCTACGTGGTTCTACCTGGTTCTAGGAGGTTCTGCGTGGTTGTACCTGCTGCAGCGCGTGGTTCTGTCTCATGTACTCCTCGTGCAGCTTCTCCACCAGGCTGTGGACCATGGCCGGCTGCACGTGTAGCAGGACGTCCCACCAGTCGTAGCCCGTCACCATGCAGTACTCCAGCAGGAACAGCAGGTGGCGCAGCGTGGTGTTCATGTCCAGCAGCTGGCCCATGGAGGGGGACACACGGAGCATGTGCAGCTGCCAAGGAAACACAGGGCATCTTCACTGTGGTTCTAAGGGGGCATCTTCACTGTGGTTCTAAGGGGGTTATCTTCACTGTGGTTCTAAGGGGTCATCTTCACTGTGGTTCTAAGGGGGTCATCTTCACTGTGGTTCTAAGGGGGCATCTTCACTGTGGTTCTAAGGGGGTCATCTTCACTGTGGTTCTAAGGGGTCATCTTCACTGTGGTTCTAAGGGGGCTCTCTTCCCTGTGGTTCTAAGGGGTCAGTGAGGAGCTGCTGCTCCTGGAGGAGGGGCAGACCTTGCCCTGGTTGTCCACCCCGGCCAGTGCCAGGGAGGTCCAGGAGAACTGGAGGGCCTTGAAGTGCAGCAGGGGGGCCCCGGTCCGCTGGCGCTTCACGGCGGAGTCGTCCCCGGGCCGGGCCGCCCCCCCGGGGCCGTAGAACACGCCCATGGTGTGCAGGGACAGCCGGTGCAGGATCTGGAGGCTCCCATCGTGGAAGGACAGCGCCAGACCTGGTAGCAGAGAGCATCATGGGAGACCAGCAGAGTGCATCATTAAGGGCTAAGGAGAGTGGTTAAGGTTAAGGGCTGAGAAGAGGGATAGAGTGGTTAAGGTTCAGGGCTGAGGAGAGGGATAGAGGATAGGGTTAGGGGTACCCACCGAGGCCGGGGCAGAACTTGGTGTCGGAGGCCACCTTCAGGTCGGTGTTGGAGATGCTGATAGGGAGCTTGGGCAGCGCCACGGCCGAGACGCGCTCCAGGTCGTTGGTGGCCGACAGGATCCTCCACTTCAGGATGGTGGGCTGCTTCTCCCCCACTGGGAACAGCCCCCCATTAGGCCCTGAAGGACTGGTCTATACCGGTCTAGTCTGGTCTGTACTGGTCTGTACTGGTCTTTACTATTCTGTACTGGACTGGTCCTTACCGACGGGGGAGCGATGTTGGAAGATGTTGTTGACAGGAAGTCCCTCCTTCCGTAAAGACCAGCACTCCACGATACTCCCGCCCTGACAGGAAGCACACAGCAGCACCTACACACACACACACACACACACACACACACACACACACACACACACACACACACACACACACACACACACACACACACACACACACACACACACACACACACACACGTCAACATACACTTGTGTGTGCGTTGTGTTGTGTGTGTTGTGTGTGTGTTGTGTGTCTGACCTGCTCAGAGTTCTCTCGGGTCAGGAACCTGAGGTGTGTGACCGTGGGGTACTTCTCCCTGCGGACCGCGTCCGTCGTGCAGCGCATGAAGAGAGACGGCAGCAGCTCTGTGTCGATGCGACACTTCTCATTCACCATGGTAACCACCACCTAGCAACAGAGGGGTTATCACCATGGTAAAACCACCTAGCAACAGAGGGGTTATCCCCATGGTAACACCACCTAGCAACAGAGGGGTTATCCCCATGGTAACACCACCTAGCAACAGAGGGGTTATCACCATGGTAAAACCACCTAGCAACAGAGGGGTTATCACCATGGTAAAACCACCTAGCAACAGAGGGGTTATCCCCATGGTAACACCACCTAGCAACAGAGGGGTTATCCCCATGGTAAAACCACCTAGCAACAGAGGGGTTATCACCATGGTAAAACCACCTAGCAACAGAGGGGTTATCCCCATGGTAACACCACCTAGCAACAGAGGGGTTATCCCCATGGTAACACCACCTAGCAACAGAGGGGTTATCCCCATGGTAGTAACACAACCTCCTCACCTTGTAGAACTGGACCGGAGAGGAGCTGCAGCCATCTGTCGCCGCCACCACAATGTTCCCGCCCCCGGTGAAGGCGATGTCGGCCAGCGCCACGCGGCCCCGTAGGCGGCACAGGCTCTCGCTGGAGGTGAGCAGCGTCCCGTTGGGCTTCAGCAGGGACACCGTCACCAGACCGCTGATGCTGACCGCCAGCCAGCCCTCCATCGGCTTACCCCCGAACAGCGTCAGCGACGGGGAGAACTTCACCCGGGAGAACTTCTCCCCGAAGTTGGTGGAGCCGGACTAGAGTGAGTAGTAGAGTGTTAGGACAGACGGACCAGAGTGTTAGGACAGACGGACCAGAGTGTTAGGACAGAGGGACCAGAGTGTAGAGACAGAGGGACCAGAGTGTTAGGACAGAGGGACCAGAGTGTTAGGACAGAGGGACCAGAGTGTTAGGACAGACGGACCAGAGTGTTAGGACAGAGGGACCAGAGTGTTAGGACAGAGGGACCAGAGTGTTAGGACAGAGGGACCAGAGTGTTAGGACAGAGGGACCAGAGTGTTAGGACAGACGGACCAGAGTTGTTAGGACAGACGGGACCAGAGGTGTTAGGACAGAGGGACCAGAGTGTTAGGACAGAGGGACCAGAGTGTTAGGACAGAGGGACCAGAGTGTTAGGACAGAGGGACCAGAGTGTTAGGACAGAGGGACCAGAGTGTTAGGACAGAGGGACCAGAGTGTTAGGACAGAGGGACCAGAGTGTTAGGACAGACGGACCAGAGTGTTAGGACAGAGGGACCAGAGTGTAGAGACAGACGGACCAGAGTGTTAGGACAGAGGGACCAGAGTGTTAGGACAGACGGACCAGAGTGTTAGGACAGAGGGACCAGAGTGTTAGGAGACAGACGGACCAGAGTGTTAGACAGAGGGACCAGAGTGTTAGGACAGAGGGACACCAGAGTGTTAGGACAGAGGGACCAGAAGTGTTAGGACAGAGGGACCAGAGTGTTAGAGACAGAAGGGACCAGAGTGTTAGAGACAGAGGGACCAGAGTGGTTAGGACAGAGGGACCAGAGTGTTAGGACAGAGGGACCAGAGTGTTAGGACAGACGGGACCAAGTGTGTAGAGACAGAGGACCAGAGTGTTAGGGACAGACGGACCAGAGTGTTAGGACAGACGGACCAGAGTGTTAGGACAGAGGGACCAGAGTGTCAGAGACAGAGCGGACCAGAGTGTTAGGACAGACGGACCAGAGTGTGTAAGGACAGAGGGACCAGAGTGTTAGGGACAGACGGGACCAGAGTGTTAGGACAGAGGGACCAGAGTGTTAGGACAGACGGACCAGAGTGTTAGGACAGAGGGACCAGAGTGTTAGGACAGAGGGACCAGAGTGTAGAGACAGACGGACCAGAGTGTTAGGACAGACGGACCAGAGTGTTAGGACAGAGGGACCAGAGTGTTAGGACAGACGGACCAGAGTGTTAGGACAGACGGACCAGAGTGTTAGGACAGAGGGACCAGAGTGTTAGGACAGACGGACCAGAGTGTTAGGACAGAGGGACCAGAGGTGTTAGGACAGAGGGACCAGAGTGTTAGGACAGAGGGACCAGAGTGTTAGGACAGACGGACCAGAGTGTTAGGACAGAGGGACCAGAGTGTGTTAGGACAGAGGGACCAGAGTGTTAGGACAGAGGGACCAGAGTGTTAGGACAGAGGGACCAGAGTGTTAGGACAGACGGACCAGAGTGTTAGGACAGAGGGACCAGAGTGTTAGGACAGAGGGACCAGAGTGTTAGGACAGAGGGACCAGAGTGTTAGGACAGAGGGACCAGAGTGTTAGGACAGAGGGACCAGAGTGTTAGGACAGAGGGACCAGAGTGTTAGGACAGACGGACCAGAGTGTTAGGACAGAGGGACCAGAGTGTTAGGACAGACGGACCAGAGTGTAGAGACAGACGGACCAGAGTGTTAGGACAGAGGGACCAGAGTGTTAGGACAGAGGGACCAGAGTGTTAGGACAGACGGACCAGAGTGTTAGGACAGAGGGACCAGAGTGTTAGGACAGAGGGACCAGAGTGTTAGGACAGAGGGACCAGAGTGTTAGGACAGAGGGACCAGAGTGTTAGGACAGAGGGACCAGAGTGTTAGGACAGACGGACCAGGAGTGTTAGGACAGAGGGACCAGAGTGTTAGGACAGAGGGACCAGAGTGTTAGGAGACAGAGGGACAGCCAGAGTGTTAGGACAGAGGGACCAGAGTGTTAGGACAGACGGGACCAGAGTGTTAGGACAGACGGACCAGAGTGTTAGGACAGACGGACCAGAGTGTTAGGAACAGACGGAGACCAGAGTGTAGAGACAGAGGGACCAGAGTGTTAGGACAGAGGGACCAGAGTGTTAGGACAGAGGGACCAGAGTGTTAGGACAGAGGGACCAGAGTGTTAGGACAGAGGGACCAGAGTGTTAGGACAGACGGACCAGAGTGTTAGGACAGAGGGACCAGAGTGTTAGGACAGAGGGACCAGAGTGTTAGGACAGAGGGACCAGAGTGTTAGGACAGAGGGACCAGAGTGTTAGGACAGAGGGACCAGAGTGTTAGGACAGACGGACCAGAGTGTTAGGACAGACGGACCAGAGTGTTAGGACAGAGGGACCAGAGTGTAGAGACAGACGGACCAGAGTGTTAGGACAGACGGACCAGAGTGTTAGGACAGAGGGACCAGAGTGTTAGGACAGAGGGACCAGAGTGTTAGGACAGAAGGGTCAGCCCGAGGCCAGCTGACCGTCAGCGGAGCGGCGGCTACAGCGTTACCATCTCCACGTGCAGGGCCAGCTTCACCCCGTTGTGCAGCCAGGAGAGGGCCACGATGGGCTCCCCGGCCAGAGTGCTGCCCAGGGACGACTCCCACGAGCTCACCAGGTGGTTCGCCATCGCCCAGCACTTAATGGTCCCATCGCCGTCCGCAGACAGCAGCCTGGAGCCTGGAGCCACACTCTGATCACTAGAGGTACTAACCCTCACTAGAGGTACTAACCCTCACTAGAGGTACTAACCCTCACTAGAGGTACTCACCCTCACTAGTGGTACTCACCCTCACTAGTGGTACTCACCCTCACTAGAGGTACTCACCCTCACTAGAGGTACTCACCCTCACTAGTGGTACTCACCCTCACTAGAGGTACTCACCCCTCACTAGTGGTTACTCACACCCTCACTAGAGGTACTCACCCTCACTAGTGGTACTAACCCTCACTAGAGGTACTCACCCTCACTAGAGGTACTCACCCTCACTAGTGGTACTCACCCTCACTAGTGGTACTCACCCTCACTAGAGGTACTCACCCTCACTAGAGGTACTCACCCTCACTAGTGGTACTCACCCTCACTAGAGGTACTCACCCTCACTAGTGGTACTCACCCTCACTAGAGGTACTCACCCTCACTAGTGGTACTAACCCTCACTAGAGGTACTCACCCTCACTAGAGGTACTAACCCTCACTAGAGGTACTAACCCTCACTAGAGGTACTCACCCTCACTAGTGCTACTAACCCTCACTAGAGGTACTCACCCTCACTAGAGGTACTAACCCTCACTAGTGGTACTAACTAGGGCTGCTCGATTATGGGAAAAATCATAATCACGATTATTTTGGTCAATATTGATATCACGATTATTCAAACGATTATTTTTGAGTTTGAAAACATGCATTTTTTGACACAATCAATTATGACATAGAAACACGTATAAGTATCCAAAATAAAACCTTTTTCGTGTGTAAGTGTACTGTCTGCCACAACATTCTGAATCTGACATTTGATTTTTATAAAACATTTCATGAATACAATATATATATTTAAGACAATCAAATATCACAAGAAACACGTTATAAGTATCCAAAATTAACTTTCTTTGTGTTTGAGTGCACTGCCATAACATTCTGAATATAACATTTGATTTTTATAAAACATTTCATGAATAAAATATATACCATCAAATATCACACAGAAAACACGTATAAGTAGGCCTATCCAAAATAAAACCTTTTTCGTGTGTAAGTGCATGCGAAAGCATTCAACGCGGCGAGAGGGAGTACAATCAAACATGCCAGTGAGCCGCCAATCAGCAGCGTAGACCGATGCTGCTGATTGGCGGTTCACTGGCATGTCCCGCCTCCTGCCAACGGCATACTTCCTGATTCAGCACGCCTGTTTGATTGTACTCCCTCTCGCCGCGTGAATGCTTTCGCATGCGCGTCTCTTATATTGTATTCATGAAACGTTTTTATAAAAATCAAATGTTAGATTCAGAATGTTGTGGCAGACAGTATACTTACACACGAAAAAGGTTTTATTTTGGATACTTATACGTGGTTCTATGTCATAATCATCATCGTCAAATTAATCGTTTCACCTCGATTATACGAGTTTGGAGATCATTTGACCCCAAAATCGATATCGCGATCGAAATTCGATTAATTGCACAGCCCTAGTACTAACCCTCACTAGTGGTACTAACCCTCACTAGTGGTACTCACCCTCACTAGTGGTACTCACCCTCACTAGTGGTACTAACCCTCACTAGTGGTACTAACCCTCACTAGTGGTACTCACCCTCACTAGTGGTACTCACCCTCACTAGTGGTACTCACCCTCACTAGTGGTACTCACCCTCACTAGTGGTACTAACCCTCACTAGTGGTACTAACCCTCACTAGTGGTACTAACCCTCACTAGTGGTACATATGCCCCTTATCCACTGCGCGTTTTCGCAACGGTACGACACGGCTCTGCACGACTCTACCCTGATTTGAGAGCTTTTCCACTGCGGATTGGAGGCGGGACCCGTTACGGTTTTCAGTACCTGTTCGTACCTGTTTCAGAGGTAGGTCTAGCCGGTACGAGTCGGGGGCCTAAATGTCACGTGAACAGTGCTGTCCACTGATTGGTTAGATGAAATGACGTCATATGTGCGACGAAGCGCGGGGGTCTTTAAACATTCACCCGTCATGTATGAAAACACAACTGCACAACCCTTTTTTTTTCTCGTATCGCTCGTCTCGACTCTTCCATACGTTCGTGTTCTTTTGTCGCTACAAACCACAGAGCAATCAGCAACAGCAGTACTGCCTCGATGTCATCCAGGGCTTCCATCGTTGTTTACTTTTTTCTGACCGCGGCATGGCACTTTCTAGTCGCCTGAAGCTAACGTCACGCCTGAACACCTCCGACTCCGCCCTCCGACTCCGCCCAGTTCCAGGCCACGGTTTTGTGTGGAAAAGCGAAAATTGACTGGTACCGTGCCGTGTAGTGTAGGGCTGCACTAACCGCACCGAGTAGAGTCAGGACTATTTTGGCAGTGGAAAAGGGGCATAACCCTCACTAGTGGTACTAACCCTCACTAGAGGTACTAACCCTCACTAGTGGTTTGACCCTCCTGCTGACTAGTGATACGTACACTCCTTAGAACCAGTGACTCACCTGATCGGTCCCACTCCAGACAGGAAATGACCTCAGCATGCCCTGAGTTAATAGAGTAGACGTCCCAGGGATGGTCGGTGTCTATGATGTGGATCATGTGGCTGACGTCTGACAACATAGAATACATTTATAGATAAAATAGATATACATCATCATTCATCTTCATCATTATCATTACCCATCGTCTTCATCGTTATCAATACCCAACGTCTTCATCACTAGCATTACCCATCGTCTTCATCGTTATCATTACCCATCGTCTTCATCACGAGCATTACCCATCGTCTTCATCATTATCATTACCCATCATCTTCATCACTAGCATTACCCATCGTCTTCATCGTTATCATTACCCATCGTCTTCATCGTTATCAATACACATCGTCTTCATTGTTATCATTACCAATCGTCTTCATCATTATCATTACCCATCGTCTTCATCGTTATCATTACCCATCGTCTTCATCGTTATCAATACACATCGTCTTCATCGTTATCATTACCCATCGTGTTCATCACTAGCATTACCCATCATCTTCATCACTATCATTACCCATCGTCTTCATCACTAGCATTACCCATCGTCTTCATCACTATCATTACCCTTCCTCTTCATCGTTATCATTACCCTTCTCGTCTTCATCATTATCATTACCAATCGTCTTCATCATTATCAATACCCTTCGTCTTCATCGCTATCAATACCCTTCGTCTTCATCATTACCCTTCTCATCTTCTTGGTTCTTGAGGTCGCTGGTGAAGGCCACCAGGTTCCTGCAGGACCAGGAGCAGACCAGGGGTACCGAGGGACAATGTGTGCTCTGGGGTCTCTTCTCCCACTCACAAACATAGGCCACCTCCATGACTCACACCCCTGGGATAAATGCAACAAACCTGGGATTAGATTAACACAAACCTGGGATTATATTAGCACAAACCTGGGATTATATTAGCACAAACCTGGGATTATATTAGCACAAACCTGGGATTAGATTAACACAAACCTGGGATTAGATTAGCACAAACCTGGGATTAGATTAGCACAAACCTGGGATTAGATTAGCACAAACCTGGGATTAACGCAACAAACCTGGGATTAGATGAACACAAACCTGGGATAAGATTAGTTTACGTTAACAAACCTGGGATTAGATCACATTCACAAACATGGGATTAAATTACTTTAATAAACCTGGGATTAGATTAAATTCATTTAAAATGACATTACGACAAACCGGTAGTTGTATTATACATTGTTCTGTTTATGTAGGCCTACTACCTTCTAATAAATGCCATTATAAATTTGTGCAGCTAGCTTAATTTAAAAGTACTTTGCTTTACACTTATTTTCACAGAATGTGTATTACATAACAGATTTGGCAAAGGTTGTAATATACAAGCTTTGTCTTTAGGGTTATACATAAAATACCCTCAGATAGGAAGATAGAAATCCACTGTATTCAAACAGTTCAACATGAGAGGGCCTCCGAGTATATCAGAACATAAGAGTAGTATATTGGTACATATAGTAGTATATTAGTACATTAGAGTAGTGTTTTAGTACATACAGTAGTATTAGTATATTAGTACATAGAGTAGTATATTAGTACAAATAGTAGTATATTAGTACATTAGGGTAGTATATTAGTACATTAGAGCCGTATATTAGTGCATATAGTAGTAGTAGTAGTAGTAGTAGTAGTAGTAGTAGTAGTAGTATATTAGTACATTAGAGCAGTAAATTAGCAGTATTTGGGGTTTACCAGAGAGCGTTTTGTTTGTCCGACACCGAGGTACGAATGAGGACCCCGGAGACAGAACGGCTGTCTCTTCTGTTGCCTGCTCGCAATCGATAAATAAGTTCACTGTAAATATTCAATAAATATTAACTCTTATTTACTTATTTTAATCAGTGTATAAAAAATACCCGGTTTCGCCTGAGAACACCTAAACCCCCGTCGGTGGCGTTGACCGGAGGTGTTCCCGGCAGGCTCCTCCGCGGCCCTCCACACCCGGTGGCTTGTTGTCGTTCGGGCCCGAGCGACGCGCTCTTATTAGCTGATCAGGGATCGATAATCACGTTATTATGGATCGCGAACGCCGATTATCTTTCCATAGGACATACATCGGATGTGATGCTCGGTTTTGAGACACATGTCGGATACAGTACAGGTTTAAACCGGTCTGAAGCTCCCGGGGGCGGCTAACCGAGCAGCCAGCGCTAGTCAGCTAGCCCTAGCTAGCAGCTAGCCCTAGCTAGCAGCTCCTCCGAGGCGTTCTGAAGATCTGTCACCTAAGAGATGATTATACCATCAGGTACACAGATCTACACACACAACACACACCACACACACACACACACACACACACACACACACACACACACACACACACACACACCACAACAACACACACACACACACACACACATACACACACATATCGATCTGTACACCCACAGAGGGGGGGGGGGGGGGGGGTCAGACGCTTTAATCAGCGAGGAGATGAGATGGATGACACTTATTGTACTAGTTAGTGACTAGTTAGTAATATAACTCTGTTATTGTACTAGTTACCAGTTATCAGAAGACAATATCCTATTGTCACAACTCTTACTGTACTAGTTATTGACTAGTTAGTAGTGGTAGTATTAGTATAACTCTGTTATTAATGTGTTTTTCAGCACAGCTAGAGAACAAAATCTTCCTGCATTGTACTAGTAGTCCCTAGTTAGTACCGATAGTAGGAGTATAACTCTGTTATTGTGCTAGTTGTACTGACAGTAGTAGAACCAGACCGTGTGTAATGTAAGACTTTTGGTTTTTGGTGCGGTTGGATTTGATCTGCGTTTATAAAGTGAACCAGTCAACCCTTTGCTGACTGGTTTCTGATGCACTGCCTGCTGAGAGACCGGTTGAGTTGTGAGGATATCAGGATATCTTCTAGGGTCATATGTGCTTGTGGAAAGAGAAACCTGGGCGTTTGAGCAGAGCACATCAGCCCCGATGCCCCCCGTCGGCCTCTAGACCGCCACCAGGGGGCGCTGAGATATACTCGGCTGCTAGTACTTCTATTACTCCTGCTTCTGACCCCGATATCGTTGTGCCAGCAAGGAGGAGCTAAGGGATAACGAGATGTCTGAGAACCAAGGCCCCGGGAACAACGTTCCTCTGAACAACAACCGGCTGAGGAACCCCAACATCAACCAGAACCCCCTCATCAACGTCCGAGACCGCCTCTTCCACGCGCTGTTCTTCAAGATGGCGGTGACCTATGCACGGCTGTTCCCGCACTCTTTCAGGAGGGTGTTCGAGTTCTTCGTCCTGCTGAAGGTAACTTCTTCTCTTCTATCTGTGACGTGTAAAGGGAAAAGCTAAAACGACTCAACTATCACCGGTTTAGACAGCGGGTAGATCGCTGCTCCCAACACTATATATATATATATATATATATATATATATATATATATATATATATATATATATATATATATTACGCACACACCTCCCTTCCCCACAACACCTCCAACTCTACTCCTCCGCCCGTCCTGCGGGTCTCCTGCTGGTCTCCTGCGGGTCTCCTGCGGGTCTCCTGCGGGTCTCTTGCTGGTATCATGCTGGTCTCCTGCGGGTCTCATGCTGGTCTCATGCGGGTCTCCTGCTGGTCTCCTGCTGGTCTCTTGCTGGTATCATGCTGGTCTCTTGTCTCCCCAGGCTCTCTTTGTGCTCTTCATCCTGGCCTACATCCACATCGTCTTCTCCCGCTCACCCATCCGCTGCCTGGAGGCGGTGCGGGAGGAGTGGCCCCGCGATGGCGTCCTGCGGGTGGAGATCCAGAGGAACTCCACCCGAGCCCCCGTGCTGCTGATGGGGCGGGGCCAGGAGGAAGAGCCGGGCACCGGGGGCGGAGTCTTCACACTGCGGCCGGGGGGCGAGGAGGAAGAGGAGGAGGAGGAGATGACTCTGGAGATGTTTGACAACAGCTCAGTGAAGGTAGCGCCGTTAGGGGGGGGGAACCACAGGGGACTTACCATACCATACGGTACCGTACCGTACCTTATTTGTACCGTATGGTACTGTACCGTATGGTACGGTACGGGACAAATAAGGTACGGTACCGTACCGTACCGTACTGTACCGTATGGTACGGTACGGTATGGAGAGATTATTGCGATAATATTTCCGTTTTTCAACTAATATAATGATAATGGTGCAATAGAGTCTTTCAAAGATCAATAAATTTTTATTTCTGAAGAACTCTGGAACTGGACGTCTGGAAGACATTTAAAATATCCAGAATAAATTAACAAAACAACCAAAAACCATAACTAAAATAGACCCTAACCCTAACCCCCTAACCCTAACCCCCTAACCCAACCCTAACCCCCTAACCCTAACCCCCTAACCCTAACCCTAGTCTATTTGAACCAAAAGGGCTTGAGGGGGTTCACTACTCGTGGCTTGAGGGGGTTCCCTCGTGGCTTGAGGGGGTTCACTACTCGTGGCCTGAGAGGGTTCACTCGTGGCTTGAGGGGGTTCACTCGTGGCCTGAGGGGGTTCACTCGTGGCTTGAGGGGGTTCACTACTCGTGGCTTGAGGGGGTTCACTCGTGGCTTGAGGGGGTTCACTACTCGTGGCCTGAGGGGGTTCACTCGTGGCTTGAGGGGGTTCACTCATGGCCTGAGGGGGTTCACTACTCGTGGCCTGAGGGGGTTCACTACTCGTGGCCTGAGGGGGTTCACTACTCGTGGCTTGAGGGAGTTCACTACTCGTGGCTTGAGGGGGTTCACTACTCGTGGCCTGAGGGGGTTCACTACTCGTGGCCTGAGGGGGTTCACTACTCGTGGCCTGAGGGGGTTCACTACTCGTGGCCTGAGGGGGTTCACTACTCGTGGCCTGAGGGGGTTCACTACTCGTGGCTAGATGGGGTTCACTACTCGTGGCCTGAGGGGGTTCACTACTCGTGGCTAGATGGGGTTCACTACTCATGGCCTGAGGGGGTTCACTACTCATGGCCTGTCATTATGAGCCAGAGCCCGATTTCAACCCAACATTTGTTACTTGGGCCTACTCTGCTAAATATACATAAATATATATAATGTATAGAACTCCGGCCATTATCGGGAAAATAAGGGATCGGTACCAAACCGTACGGTACCATACCATACGGTACCATACGGTATGGTACCACACCGTATGGTACCATACAGTACCGTACGGTATGGTACCGTACGGTTTGGTATCATACGGTGTGGTACCATACGGTGTGGTACCACACCGTATGGTACCACACCGTATGGTACCATACGGTGTGGTACCACACCGTATGGTACCACACCGTATGATACCAAACCGTATGGTACCACACCGTATGATACCAAACCATACCGTATGGTACCACACCGTATGATACCACACCGTATGGTACCGTATGGTATCATACGGTATGGTACCGTACGGTTTGGTATCATATGGTGTGGTACCATACGGTATGGTTTGGTATCATACGGTGTGGTATCGTACGGTGTGGCACCATACGGTGTGGTACCACACCGTACGGTACCGTATGGTACCATACCGTATGGTACCATACGGTACGGTACCATACGGTGTGGTATCATATGGTATGGTATGGTATGGTACCGTACCGTATGGTACCATACGGTGTGGTACCATATGGTATGGTATGGTATGGTACCGTACCGTATGGTACCAAACCATATGGTATGGTATGGTACCGTACGGTACCAAACCGTATGGTACCGTATGGTACCATACGGTTTGGTACCGTACGGTACCATACCATACCATATGGTTTGGTACCATACGGTACCACACTGTATGGTACCGTATGGTATCATATGGTATGGTACCACACCGTATGGTACCATACGGTGTGGTACCATATGGTATGGTGTGGTATGGTATCATACGGTGTGGTACCATATGGTATGGTATGGTATCATACAGTACCATTCCACATGGTACCACACCATAATAATAATAATATAATTTTTTTACAGCGCTTTTCATAGTATCAAAGACGCTTCACAATAAAGGAATACATGCAGACAGTACAGACACTCTAACAAAAGGCAAATAAACAACAATAGACGAGAGAGAGAGAGAGAGAGAGAGAGAGAGAGAGAGAGAGAGAGAGAGAGAGAGAGAGAAGAGAGAGAGAGAGAGAGAGAGAGAGAGAGAGAGAGAGAGAGAGAGAGAGAGAGAGAGAGAGAGAGAGAGAGAGAGATGATTGGTCAGATGTTGTAGGTGGTCAATGTCTAATGATGAATACAAAATAACTTTGAAGAGTGCTGGATTCGGTCCAAACTGAGTTCTTCAGTGACTCGTCTTGGTTAGTTAACTTCCGATCCAGTTGGCTTCCTTCATGTGTTGAATCACTCACGTCCATCTGTCTGTCTCTCAGTTCCAGCTGGACATCGAACCCCGACTGAAGCCCTCGCTGAGCGGAGGGGGCGGGGCTAATGGCAGCCAGGACCTGTCGTTCAGCCAGGCTCCTGCTAAAGGTAAGCAGCATGGGTTAGACAGTTCAAAGACGGTCATTAGGGAGCAGGTTGGGGATACACTGTACAGACCAGTCGTTGGATTAGGGGTTGGACAGTGTGGTCATGTGTGTTTGTGTGTTTAGTCTGGCCCCAGGAGGAGTACATTGTGGAGTATTCTCTGGAGTACGGGTTCCTGCGTCTGTCCCAGAACACCAGACAGAGACTGAGCATCCCGGTGATGGTGGTGACCCTCGGTACGTTACTGTACTGAGTTTAGAGAGTTTTTACTGTACTGTATATTAGGAAATACTATACTGTATATGAGGATATACTCTACTGTATTAATATACTCTGCTCTATATTATAATGCTCTGCTCTATATTATAATGATCTGCTCTATTATTATACTCTGCTCTATATTATAATGCTCTGCTCTATATTATAATGATCTGCTCTATATTATAATGCTCTGCTGTATATTATAATGCTCTGCTCTATATTATAATGATCTGCTCTATATTATAATGATCTGCTCTATATTATAATGATCTGCTCTATATTATAATGCTCTGCTCTATATTATAACGCTCTGCATTATAATGCTCTGCTCTATATTATAATGATCTGCTCTATATTATAATGCTCTGCTCTATATTATAATGCTCTGCTCTATATTATAATGCTCTGCTCTATATTATAATGATCTGCTCTATATTATAATGCTCTGCTCTATATTATAATGCTCTGCTCTATATTATAATGCTCTGCTCTATATTATAATGATCTGCTCTATATTATAATGATCTGCTCTATATTATAATGCTCTGCTCTATATTATAATGATCTGCTCTATTATTATACTCTGCTCTATATTATAATGATCTGCTCTATATTATAATGATCTGCTCTATATTATAATGTTTTGCTCTATATTATAATGATTTGCTCTATATTATAATGATCTGCTCTATATTATAATGCCCTGCTCTATATTATAATGATCTGCTCTATATTATAATGATCTGCTCTATATTATAATGATCTGCTCTATATTATAATGCTCTGCTGTATATTATAATGCTCTGCTCTATATTATAATGCTCTGCTCTTTATTATAATGCTCTGCTCTATATTATAATGATCTGCTCTACTCCACTCTACTTCAGACCCCATGAAGGACCAGTGTTTTGGGGACAGCTTCAGTCGGTTTCTTCTGGATGAGTTCCTGGGATACGACGACATCCTGATGTCCAGCGTCAAGGCCCTGGCAGAGAACGAGGAGAACAAAGGTTAGAACCAGGAGAACCTGTCTCTAGAACCAGGAGAACCTGTCTCTAGGACCAGGAGAACCTGCCTCTAGGACCAGAGGTCTCTAGGACCAAGAGAACCTGCCTCTAGGACCAGGAGAACCTGCCTCTAGGACCAGAGGTCTCTAGGACCAGGAGAACCTGCCTCTAGGACCAGAGGTCTCTAGGACCAAGAAAACCTGTCTCTAGGACCAGGAGAACCTGCCTCTAGGACCAGGAGAACCTGCCTCTAGGACCAGAGGTCTCTAGGACTAAGAGAACCTGTCTCTAGGACCAGGAGAACCTGCCTCTAGGACCAGAGGTCTCTAGGACCAGGAGAACCTGCCTCTAGGACCAGGAGAACCTGCCTCTAGGATCAGAGGTCTCTAGGACCAGGGGAACCTGCCTCTAGGACCAGAGGTCTCTAGGACCAGGAGAACCTGGTTTAGCTGTGTGTTGTTGGTGTCCTCAGGGTTCCTGAGGAACGTGGTTTCCGGCGAACACTACAGATTCGTCAGCATGTGGATGGCCCGGACCTCGTACCTGGCGGCCTTCCTCATCATGGTCATCTTTGTAAGGAACGCTTGAGCTCCACTCTCATGGGTTATCTCAGAGGTCCCCTCCTGGAGATACCAGTGCTGAGTTAGCAAGGTTAGGCTAGCAGTGCTGAGTTGGCAAGGCTGGGTTATCTAGGCTAGTATGGCTGGGTAAACTAGGCTAGTAGGACAGGGTTAACTAGGCTAGGGGGTTGGGTAAACTAGGCTAGTAGGGCTGGGTTAGCTAGGCTAGTAGGGCTGGGTTAGCTAGGCTAGTAGGGCTGGGTTAGCTAGGCTAGTAGGGCTAGGCTAGTAGGGCTCGGTTAGCTAGGCTAGTAGGGCTAGGCTAGTAGGGCTGGGTTAGCTAGGCTAGTAGAGCTAGGCTAGTAGGGCTGGGTTAGCTAGGCTAGTAGGGCTGGGTTAGCTAGGCTAGTAGAGCTGGGTTAGCTAGGCTAGTAGGGCTAGGCTAGTAGGGCTGGGTTAGCTAGGCTAGTAGGGCTAGGCTAGTAGGGCTGGGTTAGCTAGGCTAGTAGGGCTAGGCTAGTAGGGCTGGGTTAGCTAGGCTAGTAGAGCTAGGTTGGCTAGGCTAGTAGGGCTGGGTTAGCTAGGCTAGTAGGGCTAGGCTAGTAGGGCTGGGTTAGCTAGGCTAGTAGGGCTAGGCTAGTAGGGCTGGGTTAGCTAGGCTAGTAGGGCTGGGTTAGCTAGGCTAGTAGGGCTGGGTTAGCTAGGCTAGTAGGGCTGGGTTAGCTAGTAATGATCAAGCTGCCGCATTTTGCTGTGAATTATTTGAATAAAAAAATATATATATCTATATATTTTTTTTTAAGTGTGCCCATGATTATGCTGGCCTGTTGCAGTGGTGGCACGCATGCCTAGGGTGGCCGACCTCTGGGCTAGGGGGTTGGGTTAGCTAGGCTAGGGGGCTGGGTAGCCACTTTAAGGGGGATTTATGCAGATCAATGAGCTTAACTATGCTGTTTTTGTCCAAGCAGACCTTGTCCGTCTCCATGCTGCTGAGATATTCCCACCATCAAATCTTCGTGTTCATAGGTAAGAAACGCTTTACAGGTAACTCTTCACACTCCAGAGCCGCTAGTCGGTGGGACGGCCCTGATGAGGTTAGGATTAGGGTTTGGGTTTGGGTTTCAGCCAGAATCCTCTTCATTTCACCCTCAGTTTGAGACCAGGTGACATCTGTTGAACCTTAAACACTTTGCAGCCCTGCCTCAGAATAAGCCTCTATCTTGGCCCAGAGTCCTCTGTGGGTCTGATGGGGCCAGTGGCCTGTCACTCAGTCCTCTGTGGGTCTGATGGGGCCAGTGGCCTGTCACTCAGTCCTCTGTGGGTCTGATGGGGCCAGTGGCCTGTCACTCAGTCCTCTGTGGGTCTGATGGGGCCAGTGGCCTGTCACTCAGTCCTCTGTGGGTCTGATGGGGCCAGTGGCCTGTCACTCAGTCCTCTTGTGGGTTCTGATGGGGCCAGTGGCCTGTCACTCAGTCCTCTGTGGGTCTGATGGGGCCAGTGGCCTGTCACTCAGTCCTCTGTGGGTCTGATGGGGCCAGTGGCCTGTCACTCAGTCCTCTGTGGGTCTGATGGGGCCAGTGGCCTGTCACTCAGTCCTCTGTGGGTCTGATGGGGCCAGTGGCCTGTCACTCAGGGTCCTCTGTGGGTCTGATGGGGCCAGTGGCCTGTCACTCAGTCCTCTGTGGGTCTGATGGGGCCAGTGGCCTGTCACTCAGTCCTCTGTGGGTCTGATGGGGGCCAGTGGCCTGTCACTCAGTCCTTCTGTGGGTCTGATGGGGCCAGTGGCCTGTCACTCAGTCCTCTGTGGGTCTGATGGGGCCAGTGGCCTGTCACTCAGTCCTCTGTGGGTCTGATGGGGCCAGTGGCCTGTCACTCAGTCCTCTGTGGGTCTGATGGGGCCAGTGGCCTGTCACTCAGTCCTCTGTGGGTCTGAATGGGGCCAGTGGGCCTGTCACTCAGTCCTCTGTGGGTCTGATGGGGCCAGTGGCCTGTCACTCAGTCCTCTGGTGGGTCTGATGGGGCCAGTGGCCTGTCACTCAGTCCTCTGTGTGGTCTGATGGGGCCAGTTGGCCTGTCACTCAGTCCTCTGTGGGTCTGATGGGGCCAGTGGCCTGTCACTCAGTCCTCTGTGGGTCTGATGGGGCCAGTGGCCTGTCACTCCAGTCCTCTGTGGGTCTGATGGGGCCAGTGGCCTGTCACTCAGTCCTCTGTGGGTCTGATGGGGCCAGTGGCCTGTCACTCAGTCCTCTGTGGGTCTGATGGGGCCAGTGGCCTGTCCACCTCAGTCCTCTGTGGGTCTGATGGGGCCAGTGGCCTGTCACTCAGTCCTCTGTGGGTCTGATGGGGCCAGTGGCCTGTCACTCAGTCCTCTTGTGGGTCTGATGGGGCCAGTGGCCTGTCACTCAGTCCTCTGTGGGTCTGATGGGGCCAGTGGCCTGTCACTCAGTCCTCTGTGGGTCTGATGGGGCCAGTGGCCTGTCACTCAGTCCTCTGTGGGTCTGATGGGGCCAGTGGCCTGTCACTCAGAGGCGGGGCACTACTGGGGAAGACCTCTTGGTTTGAGAGTCGTACTCACAACCAAACCACTGGGAGCCTATGAGCACTGGTTAAGTTAAAAGTGTAGTTATCCTTTATTTAGGGGGAAATTCTTCTCTGCTTTTGACCCATCCGGGTAGCCGGTGAACACATACACACACACAGAGGTCCACACACCCAGAGCTTCACCTCCCGGAGCAGTGGGCTGCCGTGGTGCAGCGCCCGGGGAGCAGGTGGGGGTTTCAGGTACTTGCTCAAAAGCACCTCATATGTAGAATGGGTGTGGAGCAGACCGTACAGTAACTAGTGTCCTAGTTGAGAGGTGTTAACCTAGTTAACACCTCTCAACTAGTCTACTACATTAACTACTATTAGTTTAGAGGTGTTGACCTGCCCCCAGTGGATCTGGTTAACAGCTCTAAACCATTCTACTAGTTACTATCCGGGGTGCAACGGATCACAAAACTCACGGTTCGGATCGTGTCACGGTTTTTGAGTCACGGGTCGGATCAACAACAACAATAAAGATAACGAGACAAATGGGACTTTAAATAAAATCTTCAAATGTGTAAAAACAAAATAAAGTGAAAAATTAGGTAATAATCCTGCTTTCTTTAAGGATAGTCAATATTTTAAAAAAAACATGGATAGTAAATAATCCCTAACCCTGGATTTACAATTCAGGATGTCTGCATTGCCTGGGGAGAGTTTAGTCTACACTCTCCCAAGGCAATGCAGACATCCTCATCTTCTTTTTTCATCAAGTATGGCAGCGAAATACAGTTCCTGTCGTGTTTTATTTGGCATTTTGTAAATCCATTGATTTATGTTGGAAACTCATTTCTCATTCCAAGGGAGGTTGGTTGTAGTCTTTACGCTCGGCTCTAGCCCTACTGTTGATACGGAGAACCGAGCAAAAAGACTACAACCAAACATAAACATGTCCGGTTCCAGTTTCCGTTTCAATGGGATTTACGGAACACCAAATAAAACACAACAGAAACTGTATTTTGCTACGATACTTGATGATGTTGTTAATACCGGAATGGTCCTTTAAAGATCACTTGCGTCCCGAACCGTGAGGGTTGATCCGTACGGATCACGGGAAATCCGTGAACTGTTGCACCACTAGTTACTAGTATTAGTTTAGAGGTGTTAACCAGGTGTTGATCGGCCCCCTCTGCCCCCAGTGGACCTGCTCCAGATGTTGGAGATGAACATGACCATCGCCTTCCCCGCTGCTCCTCTGCTCACCGTCATCCTGGCCCTCGTTGGTAAGACCACCACCTCCAAGATGACCTCTGACCCCGGCACCCTGACCCCGGCACCCTGACCTCTGACCCCAGCACTCTGACCTCTGACCCCAGCACTCTGACCTCTGACCCCAGCACTCTGACCTCTGACCCCAGCACTCTGACCTCTGACCCCAGCACTCTGACCTCTGACCCCAGCACTCTGACCTCTGACCCCAGTACTCTGACCTCTGACCCCAGCACTCTGAACTCTGACCCCAGCACTTTGCCCAGCACTCTGACCTCTGACCCCAGCACTCTGACCTCTGACCCCAGCACTCTGACCTCTGACCCCAGCACTCTGACATCTGACCCCAGCACTCTGACCCCAGCACTCTGACCTCTGACCCCAGCACTCTGACTTCTGACCCCAGCACTCTGATCTCTGACCCCAGCACTCTGACCCCTGACCTCAGCACTCTGACCCCAGCACTCTGACCTCTGACCCTGACTTCTGATCTCTGCTGCCCCCCTCAGGCATGGAGGCCATCATGTCGGAGTTCTTCAATGACACAACCACAGCGTTCTACATCATTCTCATCGTGTGGTTGGCTGATCAGTACGACGCCATCTGCTGCCATACCAACACCAGCAAACGACATTGGCTGAGGTAAGACTTGCCCCTCCCCCAAGAGGCGCCTGATTGGCTGAGGTTAGACTAGCCCCTCCTCAAAGAGGCGCCTGATTGGCTGAGGTTAGACTAGCCCCTCCCCGAAGAGGAGACAGGGGGGTCGTGGAGACGGAGGGGCTGTTGTGACGGAGGTGTTTGTTGTTTCCACAGGTTCTTCTACCTGTACCACTTTGCCTTCTACGCGTACCACTACCGCTTCAACGGGCAGTACAGCAGCCTGGCGCTGGTCACCTCCTGGCTCTTCATCCAGGTCAGTCCCCTAGACCAGGACCCCCTAGACCAGGACCCCCTAGACCAGGACACTGTAGACCCCCTAGACCAGGACCCCCTAGACCAGGACCCCCTAGACCAGGACACTGTAGACCCCCTAGACCAGGACCCCCTAGACCAGGACACTGTAGACCCCCTAGACCAGGACCCCCTAGACCATGACACTGTAGACCCCCTAGACCAGGACCCCCTAGACCAGGACACTGTAGACCCCCTAGACCAGGACACTGTAGACCCCCTAGACCAGGACCCCCTAGACCAGGACCCCCTAGAACAGGACACTGTAGACCCCCTAGACCAGGACCCCCCTAGACCAGGACCCCCTAGACCAGGACACTGTAGACCCCCTAGACCAGGACCCCCCTAGACCAGGACCCCCTAGACCATGACACTGTAGACCCCCTAGACCAGGACCCCCTAGACCACGACACTGTAGACCCCCTAGACCAGGACCCCCCTAGACCAGGACCCCCTAGACCACGACACTGTAGACCCCCTAGACCAGGACCCCCTAGACCAGGACCCCCTAGACCATGACACTGTAGACCCCCTAGACCAGGACCCCCCTAGACCACGACACTGTAGACCCCCTAGACCAGGACCCCCCTAGACCAGGACCCCCTAGACCCACGACACTGTAGACCCCCTAGACCAGGACCCCCTAGACCAGGACCCCCTAGACCATGACACTGTAGACCCCCTAGACCAGGACCCCCTAGACACTGTAGACCCCCTAGACCAGGACCCTGTAGACCCCCTAGACCAGGACCCTGTAGACCCCCTAGACCAGGACCCTGTAGACCCCCTAGACCAGGACCAGGTAGACCAGGACCCTGCAGAGCCTCTCAGGGTGTGACCCTGTGTGACTGTCTCCAGCCCCTCCCTGGCCTCACTGCGCCCTCCCTCCTCAGCACTCCATGATGTACTTCTTCCACCACTACGAGCTCCCTGCCATCCTGCAGCAGATCCGCATCCAGGAGCTGCTGCTGCAGAACCAGCAGGCGGGCGCCGCCAACCAGACCGCCCTGCAGGACAACCTCAACAACAACACGCACCCTGCCCCCCCACCCCCCGGGGCCCCCCCACCCCCCGGGGCCCCCCTGCCCCCCGGGGCGGCCCCGCCCCCCGGCCCCCTCCAGCCCGCGGGCCCCGGCCCCCTCCAGCCCACGGGCCCCGGCCCCCTCCAGCCCGCGGGCCCCGGCCCCCTCCAGCACGCGGGCCCCGGCCCTGCCCCCCCGGGCCTGGACTGGGTCGCCCAGACGGCCGCAATCATCACCGAGGTCCTCAACTCCTCTGGCCCCGCCCACCACCCACCAAGCCCTGCCCACAGCCCACCAGGCCCCGCCCACACCCCAGCAGGTCTCGGGGACAGGGGGGCGGGGTCAGAGTTGGGGATGGGGGAGGGAGGAGCAGGGTTAGAAGATCAAAGTGTAGGCGGAGCTAGTAGCAGCACAGAGCTGTCAACCCCGCCCCCATGCCCTAGTCCTCCAATAGGAGAGCCTTTAAGCATAAGCCCCTCCCCTCAACCCACAGACTGGCTGGCCATGCCCCCACAGGCCACACCCCTCAGACAAAGCTCTGCCACAGACAATGACCAGTCGGAGACCCCGGCCCTCTCCTGATCACACACGTACGCACACGTACACACACGTGATGCTGGGATGCCCGTCCTCCCCGTTGCCATGGTGAGGAGTTTGTTGGAATCGGACTGGCCACCACTTGTATAGTGGCCTTTGCAAAGCATTCTGGGAAATGGAGTGCCTAGGTGTCGCTGTGTGTAGCCGTTAGCTTAGCATGACAGGCAGAGCTACCCTCATAAACTAAACGGTTAGTGAATGTCTACCGCCACACCCATATGCTCCTGTCGGCCTGTTGCCATAGAGACGAGAGGTGCCCATCGTCGTGGAGACGAGTCACGAAGTCTCCCATCATTAAAACATATGAAACCGATTCCTGCTGGTCCCACGATGATGTGGTGCCTGAAGTACTACCACTCACCTATACCACCTGGCTCTGAGGTGGTACCACCACCTGGCTGTGAGGTGGTACCACCACCTGGCTGTGAGGTGGTACCACCACCTGGCTGTGAGGTGGTACCACCACCTGGCTGTGAGGTGGTACCACCACCTGGCTGTGAGGTGGTACCACCACCTGGCTGTGAGGTGGTACCACCACCTGGCTGTGAGGTGGTACCACCACCTGGCTGTGAGGTGGTACCACCACCTGGCTCTGAGGTGGTACCACCACCTGGCTCTGAGGTGGTACCACTCTTAATGTATTCTGATTATTTACTCCAGTAAACGTGTGCCGATCGCCTTCTCTGCACTCAAATGTCTCCTGGACTGGTCTTTACTGACAGTAAGAGGACTCGAACACATTTAGAACATGCTCTGGTTAGCATAACCACCTAGGACAGGCTAGTTTATAATAAGTTGAACTAACCTGGCTCTGCTCTAACAAGGTAACTAGTAATGAACAGCACTAGTTACACTCACACAACACACTCTTCAACACATCTGCTTTATTGTACAAAACATTCAGGTTATTACACTAACGAGGTGTCAGGGGAGGGGGAGGAATCAGGGGAGGAGGAATCAGGTGAGGAGGTGGGCGGAGAAGCTGTAGAGGTCCTTGTTGACCTTCTTCAGGGTGCGGACCTCCTCCTCCAGCTCGGCCAGACGCACCCTGGAGCCGTCCTCATCCCCCCCCCGCTGGGACAGAGGGCAAAGGTCAGGGGTCAGTGAGCTAGAGGTCAGTGAGCTAGGGGTCAGTGAGTTAGGGGTCACTAGGGGCTATAGGTCAGTGAGCTAGGGGTCAGTGAGCTAGGGGTCAGTGAGCTAGGGGTCACTAGGGGCTAGAGGTCAGTGAGCTAGAGGTCAGTGAGCTAGAGGTCAGTGAGCTAGGGGTCAGTGAGCTAGGGGTCAGTGAGCTAGAGGTCAGTGAGCTAGGGGTCAGTGAGCTAGAGGTCAGTGAGCTAGGGGTCAGTGAGCTAGGGGTCAGCAGGGGCTAGGGGTCAGTAACCTAGGGGTCAGTGAGCTAGGGGTCAGTGAGCTAGGGGTCAGTGAGCTAGAGGTCAGTGAGTTAGGGGTCAGTGAGCTAGAGGTCAGTGAGCTAGAGGTCAGTGAGCTAGGGGTCAGTGAGCTAGGGGTCAGTGAGCTAGAGGTCAGTGAGCTAGGGGTCAGCAGGGGCTAGGGGTCAGTAACCTAGGGGTCAGTGAGCTAGGGGTCACTAGGGGCTAGAGGTCAGTGAGCTAGGGGTCAGCAGGGGCTAGAGGTCGGGGTCATGGTTACTCACTTTGTCCGTGATGGCCGTCATGGTAGAGAAGAGCTTCTCTGCTTTCTGAAGATACGACTCCTCCTCCTACAGACACACAACCTGTTAGAGCGCGCCCACACACACACACACATACACACACGCGCACGCACACCCACCTGTGTGTGGAGGCCGAGGCGCAGGCAGACGTCTCCGGAGTCCGGCCCCTCGTCATGCTGGGAGGACGCCAGGTGGCGGCTGAGGCGCGGCCCTGGTCAGCTGGGGGACGCCAGGTGGCGGCTGAGGCGCGGCAGTGGTGCGGCCGGCGCCCCCAGAGCGACTAGCATGTTGGCCGGAGCGGCCATGATGGAGCAGGTGGTCACCTGACCTGTAGCAGACACCCACCATGTAACACACACCAACACACCTACACACCAACACACCTACACACCTACACACCTACACACCAACACACCAACACACCTACACACCTACACACCAACACACCAACACACCTACACACCAACACACCAACACACCTACACACCTACACACCCTACCTTTCTGGGCGGAGCAGCGAAGGCTCTGCCTGCTCTGGACGTCCCAGAGCCGCATTGTCTCGTCGTGGGACCCCGACAGGAGGAGCGTCCCGTCCATCACACCGACAGACAGCTCACCAGGAACCTACACACCACACACCAACACACCCACCACAACCACCACACACCTACACACCAACACACCTACACACCTACACACCAACACACCAACACACCAACACACCTACACACCTACACACCAACACACCAACACACCTACACACCAACACACCAACACACCAACACACCTACACACCCTACCTTTCTGGGCGGAGCAGCGAAGGCTCTGCCTGCTCTGGACGTCCCAGAGCCGCATTGTCTCGTCGTGGGACCCCGACAGGAGGAGCGTCCCGTCCATCGACACCGACAGACAGCTCACCAGGTTCCTGTCCAGGACAACCAATCAGAGGCAAGCAGCAGTACACTCCACAAGAGTCTTAGCGTCACCCCACCCCAGCCCTGGGCAGGTTGGCAGATAGTGATTAGTTGACCTGGTTTACTAGTTTACCTGTGTCCTTTGAACACCTGGTTGCCGTCGCTGTCGGACTGGAACGTTTTATCTCTGCTTAAACTCTGAAATTAAACCAAAACATAACCAATCTGTTAAACCACGTCCACATACAAGTTGAGCCACGTTGATTTCCTGTTATACAGATGCTTATACAAGCTTGAGATACATCTATAGATAAATAAAGCCAGTGAGTGTACCTGACTACACAGGGACACCTGGAAGATGTTTCCATCACTTCCTCCACAGAACAGGAAGTACTCGCAGGGGTCGAGGGTCACGGACATGATGCTGACGTCAAACAGGATCGACAAGAGGAGCTCTCCTGAGCCCAGCTCCCACAGCTGGAGACGAGAGGCCGCTATAACATCTGCTTGAGAGGCCGCTAGAACATCTGCTTTAGAGGCCGCTAGAACATCTGCTTTAGAGGCCGCTAGAACATCTGCTTGAGAGGCCGCTAGAACATCTGCTTTAGAGGCCGCTAGAACATCTGCTTTAGAGGCCGCTAGAACATCTGCTTTAGAGGCCGCTAGAACATCTGCTTTAGAGGCCGCTAGAACATCTGCTTTAGAGGCCGCTAGAACATCTGCTTGAGAGGCCGCTAGAACATCTGCTTTAGAGGCCGCTAGAACATCTGCTTTAGAGGCCGCTAGAACATCTGCTTTAGAGGCCGCTAGAACATCTGCTTTAGAGGCCGCTAGAACATCTGCTTTAGAGGCCGCTAGAACATCTGCTTTAGAGGCCGCTATAACATCTGCTTTAGAGGCCGCTAGAACATCTGCTTTAGAGGCAAACTATAACATCTGCTTTAGAGGTCAACTTTAACATCTGCTTTAGAGGCATGGAAGTCACCGGTCAGTCCCCAATCAGTCACTCACCAGTAAATGAGTCAGTCAGTCACCAGTCAGTCAGTCAGTCCCCAACCTCACCTTGACGGTCTGGTCCAGCGAGGCTGTGGCCAGCCGGGCCTGCGGTCCCATCAGCCCACAGTGGAGGTCGGTGACAGGCAGGGAGTGACGGGACAGCACGTGGAGCGGCTCGGGGCTGCAGCCCTGGTCCAGCTGCACCACACTGGACACACACCATGATAAACACACACCATCACACACACATCCTATGACAAACACACATCGCACACACACACACACAGTACCTGGCGAGGCGCCACACCAGGGCCAGGTTGTCTTTGCCTCCGGTGACGAGGTGGGAGGAGTCATCTGTGAACTTCACACAGCTGACGTCCTGGTAGTGTCTGCTGAGGACTGCAAGGAGGCCACCCGTCGACACCTAGAGATCAGTATCTGTTATCCACTGGTGATGTCTAAACCTGGAGACATCACCAGTGGGTTCGGCTTAGCTCAGGAGGTAGAGCAGTTGTCTTGTAACCTAAAGGTTCCCAGGCTCCTCCTAGCTGAGTGTCGATGTGTCCCTGAGCGAGACACTTAACCCTGACTGCTCCTGACGAGCTGGCGGTCACCCTCATGGTTGACTCTGCCGTCGGTGTGTCAATGTGTGTACTAACCGATCGGATAAAAGCGTCTGCTAAATGCCCTAAATGTAAACCTAGAGAGATCAGTATCTGTTATCCACTGGTAATGTCTAAACCTAGAGAGATCGGTATCTGTTATCCACTGGTAATGTCTAAACCTAGAGAGATCAGTATCTGTTATCCACTGGTAATGTCTAAACCTAGAGAGATCGGTATCTGTTATCCACTGGTAATGTCTAAACCTAGAGAGATCGGTATCTGTTATCCACTGGTAATGTCTGCTACCATTAAATAAGAAGATGTTAAAGACATCCAGACTGATGAGGCATAATATGTTACAGTTACACATTTGAATATCAAAGAATGACAAGATATGATATAAATAATAACTAATATATAATAATCTTAATAATAATATTGTAGACATAAGGACTAGAAACAGTGACTATTAAAGACTAATCTAGATATCAGACACGGGCCCAGGGCTGAGTGACTCCACTCCACTGATTGACAGCTTGATGAGGGCCACCACACCTCCTACAGGCAGTCAGTCGCCAGTCAGTCAGTCAGTCACCAGCCAGCCTGTCAGTCAGTCAGTCAGTCAGTCAGTCAGTCAGTCAGTCCGTCGTCAGTCACCAGTCAGTCAGTCAGTCAGTAACCAGTCTGTCAGTCAGTCAGTCACCAGTCAGTCTGTCAGTCAGTCACCAGTCAGTCCGTCGTCAGTCACCAGTCAGTCAGTCACCTGTCAGTCAGTCACCAGTCAGTCAGTCACCAGCCAGTCCCGGCTCACCTCCCACAGGTAGAGGGCCTCTGCGATCCCGGCGGCGAGGAACAGTCCGTTGGGGGCGGCGGTCAGACATGTCACCACCCCGGGACACACCATCTTCTGCAGCAGTTGGTCCTGAGATCAACACACCGAGTTAACACACACACACACACACACACACACACACACACACACACACACACACACACACACACACACACACACACACACACACACACACACACACACACACACACACACACACTTTCGGTAGTTTATCGCCATTAAATTCAGTAGACAAATTAATGTTGGTATAATTTTATGAATAGGGCTCTCTAAGGAGGATTAAAAAGGGCTACGGTTAGGGGCTAACCCTAGCCCTCAAAAGAGGATTAGGGTTTATTAGGGTACATTAGGGTAAATAGAGTATATTAAAGTTAGATCACCACAGAGTTAAGTATTGGCTGTATAGACATGAAGCCGGTTGTGTTGAGTATGAGAGTAACTCACATCAGATGAGTATTAGTATTAAAGGTAGTATTATTCGGTACTACCTTCCTTTGTATCTCCCACACGTTGATGAAGTTCTTGCCCAGTTGGGCCCCCAGGAGCCACCGGTCGTCTAGGACGGCCAGGCCACGGGCCGAGGTGTTTCCCCCCCGGTAGGAGACCAGGTTGGCCCCGGAGTGGAGGTCCGACACCGTGCAGTTCCACAGCAGGGAGGACGAGTCCGTGCTCACGATCACTTCCATGGGCGCTGACATCTTGGCTTCTTCACCGAAAACACGAGCCGGAGAGTTCAGAGCGTCGGAGCCGAGGTGCATTGTGGGGTTTGTAGGAATGTAGTCTCCGGGTAACAGTAATAATAATACATTTAATTTAGAGGCGCCTTTCATGGCACCAAAGGTCCCCTTACAGAGCATACAATCATCATAAATCGTTAAAAACAAGACATTGTGGAGAAAACAACAAAAACAAAACAAACCAACAATCAAGACAGTGACCAGTTAGACGTTGTGTGCGAGTTTGAACAGGTGAGTTTTGAGTTGTGACTTGAAGGTTGTAATGGTGTCTGACTGTTTTATGTGAGGGGGGAGGGAGGTCCAGAGCCTGGGTGCTGAACAGCTGAATGACCGGGCCCCCATAATGCCCCCATAATGAGTCGTGATGGGGGGTACAGCCCAGCAGAGGTTGAGCTCTTGGAGGAGGTCAGGTAACTGGGGGCTTGGTTGTAGAGAGCTTTGTAGGTGAGGAGTAGGGTAGACGAAGAGTTGACTCGTTATAGCTCAGTAGATAGTGTATATTAGTGTAAATAGAGTATATTAAGGTAAATAGCTCAGTAAATAGTGTAATTAAGGGTAAATAGTAAATACTGGCCCTGCTAGTTGCTTACAAGCTTTCTTTTTATTTCGTGTAAAAAAGTGAGCATAAATATTATGAATTTCCTATCAAATTCACTTTGTCATTCAAACATAGCCGACTAGCCTCTTACAATAGGCTACATGGTCTATGTATAGGCTATAGGCTATTAGTAAAATTCAACTAGTGGGCTATCACTAATGCTGCGTTTTGATTGGCTGAGCTACTAGGAGCTGCTTCGTTTGGATTAAGAATGCTTTTGCCAAGATTACAGCGTATGTCCCCGAGCTGATGCTCGCAGTATGAATGAGAAATTTTAGTGCAAGGCTGTTAAGTTTTTGTCGCGTGGAATGCGAAATGCAAATTCACTTTAGTAACGACACGCGCGCGTGACCATATATGTAGGCTACAAAACAAAAAGCGATATTCAATTATTTTCTGGATGTTTTCATGTTTTTACTGCCCTACTAGAGTTGAGTTTTACTAAAACAATTATCCCTCTCGCCCTCATGAGCTCGAGGGATAATTGTTAAATAGGCTACAGCTGACGTCAATAACAACAAC
This sequence comes from Melanogrammus aeglefinus, assembly GCA_900291075.1. Taxonomy (NCBI): domain Eukaryota; kingdom Metazoa; phylum Chordata; class Actinopteri; order Gadiformes; family Gadidae; genus Melanogrammus; species Melanogrammus aeglefinus. Next base: position 60,844 of record OLKM01000552.1, on the reverse strand, counting down.
AGTATCAGCGTCACAATACGTATATATTACATATTATATTATATATCAGGATGTTATGATCAAATAATGCAAATGTTAATGAATACTGCTGAATTAATTAATTATGTTTAACAAATGCATACATTTTTGATACATTATGTTGTAGGCCTACATACTTATAAATATTAATAATGGTAATTTGGATTGTCGTCCTCCACCTCCTCCTCCACCCCCTTCTCCTCCTCCTCCTCCTCCTCCTCATCGTCTTCAACCACCTCCTCCTCTTCCTCCTCCTTTTCCTCCTCCTCCTCCACCAGCTCCTCCACCTCTTCCTCCACCACCTCCTCTTCCACCTCTTCTCTCCTCCTCCTGGAGTTTAGCCCAGAAACGGCTGCAACAGAAAGAATACATAATCTAGTGCTATAGATAATATACATTCACTTCTATCTCTAACTAGGGGACTAGGCTCCAAGTATTTAGGGTTCTAGGACCATGTAGGGTCCAAGGGGCTAGGTCCTAGTATTAAGGGTTCCAGGACTGTGTAGGGTCCTAGGTTGACCTACGGGCCGTTCGGGCGGGGTGTCCGTGCGGGGGTCCGGTTGGGGGTCCGCCGGGCTGGGTAAGCTCTTCTGGGGTTCCCGGCCCATCTGGGCTGAGGGCGGGGTCAACAAAGACTGGTTCTTCACCAGAGTACAGAGTACTGAAGAAGAGAAGAACGCATATTCCATTATTCCATCACATAAAGGATGACGAGGAGCAGGTCCGGTGGAGACGGTCCTCACCTTCTCTGGTCATGGCCTCGGCGGCGCTCATGGCCTTCCCACTGAGGTCGTTCATCATACCGTCCACCGCAGCCTCGTGGCGCAGGAATAACGGCCGCACTACCCGGTTGTAGATCACCTGGGAGCCGTTCCACGCCACCGGGGCCATGCACCACAGCAGGAACAGGCACTGCGGCCAGAACGTTAGTGAGCAGGTCACTGGGGAGCAGGTCACTGGGGAGCAGGACACTGGGGAGCAGGACACTGTGGAGCAGGTCACTAGGAGGCAGGTCACTAGGTGGCATGGCAGGTCATTGGGGAGCAGGTCACTGGGGAGCAGGTCACTGGGGAGCAGGACACTGGGTGGCAGGTCATTTGGGAGCAGGTCACTAGGGAGCAGGTCACTGGGCAGGTCACAAGTGAGCAGGTCACCAGGGAGCAGGTCACTAGGGAGCAGGTCACTAGTGAGCAGGTCACCAGGGAGCAGGTCACTAGGGAGCAGGTCACTAGAGAGCAGGTCACTGGGGAGCAGGTCACTAGGGAGCAGGTCACTAGAGTTATTAACTAGAGTTAAATACTTGACTGTTAGTCACTAGTGGGCAGGTCACCAAAGTTAAACACTAGAGAGTTCATACACTGTCCTGTATTGTGCCATACACCTACCCACCAGGTCACCTGGTATCAAGCCTCCAGTGCCTGGTGCTTCTAGCCTGCAGGTAACGGTGGCTCTATTCTCCAGTGCCTAATGGCTCTAGCCTCCAGGTCACGGTGGCTCTATTCTCCAATGCCTAATGGCTCTAGCCTCCAGTTCCTGGTGGTTCTAACCTCCAGTGCCTGCTGACTCTAGCCTCCAGGTCACGGTGGCTCTATTCTCCAGTGCCTAATGGCTCTAGCCTCCAGTTCCTGGTGGCTCTAACCTCCAGTGCCTGCTGACTCTAGCCTCCAGGTCACGGTGGCTCTAGCCTACAGGTCACGGTGGCTATAGCTTCCAGGTAACGGTGGCTCTAGCCTCCAGTGCCCGTTGGCTCTAGCCTCCAGTGCCCGTTGGCTCTAGCCTCCAGGTCACGGTGGCTCTAGCCTCCAGTGCCTGTTGGCTCTAGCCTCTAGTGCCTGGTGGCTCTAGCCTCTAGTGCTTGTTGGCTCTAGCCTCCAGGTCACGGTGGCTCTAGCCTCCAGTGCCTGTTGGCTCTAGCCTCCAGTGCCTGGTGGCTCTAGCCTCTAGTGCCTGGTGGCTCTAGCCTCCAGTGCCTGTTGGCTCTAGCCTCAAGTGCCTGGTGGCTCTACTGGTGGAGAGGATCTGACCATCACCTTGAAGGCATAGTAGAAGGGGAACCAGTAGAGGAAGATATCAGAGAAGAACTCCCCCAGACTGAAGACCCCGTAAACCACCCAGTAGGTCAGCCACTTGGTGTCGTCCTCTTTGTTCTCGCTCTCGATGGCCTTCACACTGCACAGGGGTCAGTGTTTAGAACACAGCTCAGGGCCTTGATACTGCAGAGGGTCAGTGTTTAGAACCCAGTAAATGAAGGAGGAACTTTCACAGGTGACTTGAAGCAGCTTCTGTCCATCGTTTCTCCTTTCCAGGAAATAACGGATATACTTTCCTTATACTTATAGTAGTCACGAATAATACACAGGATATACTTTACTAATACGTATAGTACTCATCAGTAATACCAAGGATATAATTTACTAATACTTAAAGTACTCACGAGTAATACGCAGGATAGACGAAGCCGATGAGGTTACAAAGGAGAGAGGCTCCATATCCATAAACCAGATAGAGTCCAGTTAGAGACACTGCCCCTAGTGGACACACAGTAGATAATACACCTTTATTAAACGGTTCCCCTAATGGACACACAGGGATATAATACACCTTTACTAAACTCTGCCCCTAGTGAACACACAGGGGATAATACACCTTTATTAAACTGTTCCCCTAATGGATACACAGGGGATATACACCTTTGCTAAACGGTTCCCCAAGTGGACAGTGGACACACAGGGAGATAATACAACTTAACCTCACTAACTTGCTAAGTGCTATCTCCATGCTAACAGTCTACTCTAGGTTAATGGCAAACTCTCCAGACAAGTTGTCTTCAACTTGTGGGATGTCCCTGAGAAGTTGGTGGCACTTTTATCGACTTTCATTATCAACAGGTAGACAGGTCACATGTAATGTTACACTAACGGGTCAACAGTAATGTTACACTAACAGGTCAAAAGTAATGTTACACTAACAGGTCAAGAGTATGTTACACTACCAGGTAAACAGAAACAGGTGTCCAGGCAGGATTAGGGACCACGTGACCAGCCGCCGGCTTGCGGCTTAACGTGACGGACCTTTATAAACACTATTAACTATAACTGCACTCAAATCAAACCCTAACTAACAGACCCAGGGCATGTTAGTATGTTCTAACCGTGCAGCCGTCAGAAGCATGCTAGCATGTTATAATACGCACCGAGGGCCAGGATCTTCCTCCGAACGCCGGTGCTCTCCTCCAGCCGTCCCAGGACGGCGCTCAGCGGGCTGGGCTCCGTGAGGAGCCGCTCCGCGCGCTCCCGCAGCCCCCCGAGGATCTCCGCGAACCCCATATGAAGGATGGAGATCGATATCTAGTTGCTATTGATATGATCCAGATATGATCTAGATATCTCTCTCCTAACCCGCTGACTGCACTCCTCAATCCGTTCTGATGAGAGGCTGCCCTCTGCGTGCGTGTGCGTGTGCGTGCGTGTATGCGTGCGTGCGTGCGTGCGTGTGTGCGTGCGTGTGTGCGTGTGTGCGTGTGTGTGTGTGCGTGTGTGTGTGCGTGTGTGTGTGTGTGTGTGTGTGTGTGTGTGTGTAAGAAGGTGATTATGGACTTGATAAGACACCACGCAAGAAGCCTGTCGCACCGACCTTGGTCTCATATTTATCAGTTTGGTTTGAAGTATGAATATATCTGAATTAATTTCAATATTTTGGAAAGGTTCATTCTTTTCAATAATTTGATTTAAAAAGTTGAACTCATATATTATATAGATGCAATCGATAGTGTAATATTTCAAATATTCAAAATTCAGTATATATTACATACAAGATACAAGATAGCAGGTGTTTATTGTCATATACACAATGGGAACATAGTTTGGACCGGGCAATGAAATTCTTAATTTGCAAGTTCCCTTCGCACAAAATATACTTAAAATAAAGTCAATCTGTACAAAGAGCAGAATTTAGTTAGTCAACAACAGTTAAGTATAATTAAATAAATATAAGGTGCTGTTTAGCATGTGCAATGTTCGCATACAGCAGAAGGCACTGAAAGACATTGAGTTATCATCAGTGTTTGATAGAGTCATTCAGCAGCCTGATGGCCTGTGGATGAAAACTGGTCTTAAGTCTGGTTGTTCTGGGTGTCATGCTCCTGTAGCGTCTGCCAGACGGTAGCAGTGTGAACAGTGTGTGCTGGGGGTGTGTAGTGTCCTTGGTGATGTTGTGTTCCCTCTTTGTAACCCGGGTGTTGTAAATGTCTTGAAGTGATGGGAAGGCTGCTCCACAGATGCATTGTGCAGTTTTAATCCCACGTTGGAGAGCCTTCATATCCTGTGCCGTGCAGTTTCCAAACCACACTGTGATGGAGTTACTCAGGAGGCTCTCCACTGTAGACCTGTAGGAGTTGCTGAGGAGTTTGGATGACAGCCCAAATTTCCTCAGCTTTCTTAAGAAGTACAGTCGCTGCTGAGACTTCTTGGCAATGTGCTGGGTGTTGTGAGACCAGGAGAGGTCCTCGCTGATGTAGGTGCCGAGGAATTTAAAGGTTCTCACCCTCTCTACCTGAGTCTCGCCGATGTGTAATGGACTGTGGTGGTCTCTCTCTTCCTTGGGTCGATAATCAACCTCTTAGTCTTCTCTGTGTTTAAGGAGATATTATTTGTGTGGCACCAGGACACCAGCTGAGCCACCTCCTCCCTGTAGTCTGTCTCCGCCCCACCAGTGATCAGTCCGATGACTGTTGTGTCATCCGCAAACTTGATGATGGTGATGTTGCGCTGGATGGAGGCACAGTCGTAGGTGAAGAGGGGGTACAGCAGTGGACTCAGCACACAGCCCTGGGGGGTCCCTGTGCTCACCGTCCTTGTGCCTGATGTCCGGGTACCAACTCTGACTGTCTGGGGTCTGTCTGTGAGGAAATCCAGAACCCAGATGCAGAGGGAAGGTGTCAGTCCGAGGATGAGGAGCTTCTCAGCCAGTCTGGTTGGGAGGACCGTGTTTAATGCTGAGCTGTAGTCGATAAACAGCATTCGAACATACGTGTCCTTGTTCTCCAGATGTGTGAGAGCTGTGTGGATGGCGGTGTTTACTGCATCGTCAGTGGACCGGTTCCGACGGTACGCAAACTGTAGGGGGTCCAGGGCGTCTAGGATGTTCCTGTTTGAGGAGCTGCCTGTAAGATGGAATTTAGAATACGGAAATGTCGTACTTCTGAAGGGAATTTTCTTGTTCATGCGCTCAGTCCTGGGCTGGGCTCCTTTTGGATGGGTTGGGGTTGGGGTTAGGGATAGGGTTAGGGTTAGGGTTAGAGGTTAGGGTTAGGGTTAGGGTTAGGGATAGGGTTAGGGTTAGGCTCCTCATGCGGAGCGGGGTAGACCCGCCCTTGGCCCCGCTGATGTGTATGGAGCCCAGTGGCTTCGATAGGCCCTCAGATTGTCTGCATTGTTGGGTCTCAGGTCTCATCTTCCTCTTCACAAAACCCCAGACATACATTATCTATGATGTTCAGGTCAGGCGAGTCCGCTGACCAATCAAGTATCCTATGGTTATTAAACCAGGAATTGGTAATTTGAGCAGTGTGAGCGGGGCCAAGTCCTAATGGAATATGAAGTCAGCATCTCCATAAAGCTCGTCAGCAGAAGGAAGCATTAACTGCTCTAAAGTACTGGTAGTCTACTGCGTTGACTCTGGACTTAATGAAACACGGTGGACCAACACCAGTAGATGACTGGGAGACCACTGGGACCAGACCACTGAGACCAGTCCACTGACCACTGAGACCAGTCCACTGACCACTGAGTCCAGTCCACTGACCACTGGGACCAGTCCACTGACCACTGGGACAAGACCACTGGACCAGACCACTGAGACCAGACCACTGAGACCAGTCCACTGACCACTGGGACCAGTCCACTGACCACTGGGACAAGACCACTGGACCAGACCACTGAGACCAGACCACTGAGACCAGTCCACTGACCACTGGGACCAGTCCACTGACCACTGGGACAAGACCACTGGGACCAGACCACTGAGACCAGACCACTGAGACCAGTCCACTGACCACTGGGACAAGACCACTGAGACCAGTCCACTGAGACCAGACCACTGACCACTGGGACCAAACCACTTACCACTGGGACCAGACCACTGGGACCAGACCACTTACCACTGGGACAAGACCACTGAGACCAGACCACTGGGACCAGTCCACTGACCACTGTGTTTGACCGCTAGCAGTCCAGTTATTCAGTTAGCCTATTAGGTATTCAGAGTCTCTTTGGAAACACATAACTGAATACCTTTATTATTAGTTAGAATTAGGGTATAATTCGGTATAAGAAGGGTAAAATTGTTATTCTAGGGATTAATATTATTTTTATTCCAGATAAGCAGGTTTCCAGAAAGTTTGGCACCAAAATTCCTACAGGGTTGCTTTAAAGGTTGGGTATGGAATTCCCTTTTTTGGCCATTTTTGCAAAATTACTTGAACTCCTTATCATAACCCACTTACAGCCACTGGGTTACAAGTACTGACATGAAAATTAAACAAGTCAATCATCTGTGGAACGGGCAGGGCTCGAAAAACTCCACCCAATGATTTCCAGACCCACCGAGTGGCATTGGACAGTAAGTACGTCAATCAAACGGTCGTACTGCACTCCCGCGCTCCCCGCGCGTGACCCCTTGGTGCACGTAGTAAATGTAAATGTAAATGGACTGCATTTATATAGCGCTTTTCTAACCATTGGCCACTCAAAGCGCTTTACAATATTGCCTCACATTCACCATTCACGCACACATTCACACACCAACGGCGGAGTCAACCATGCAAGGCAACAGCCAGCTCGTCGGGAGCAGTTAGGGTTAGGTGCCTTGCTCAAGGAGTCAAAGCTCGTCACCCAGAGCAAGGTTCTGTTTATTATCCTGCGGTAGCTACTGGAGCTAGCTAACCATAGACATAATAAAGAGTAGACGCCGCATCAACCGCTACTGCCTACTGGCGCTGACGAGCCGTGGGGCCGCCATCTTGGACCGGTCACCCGCTCCACTCAGTGTAATCTGTTTGGCAGGCGCAATGAAGTGTCAGCGCATTTAATCAATCATAACTCCCTGAATACTTAACTGATTTTCACACTTTTTTTTTTGCTGCAAACGTTATACATGTAGCTATGATACAGGACATATGGTTTGGCGTATATTAATATTCATAGTGGGCTTAAAGGGAATAGAATATTCTGATACGTGCGTGATGTATAATAGGTACTTTGCAAAACACCCACACACACATATATATATATATATATATATATATATATATATATATATATATATATATATATATATATATATATATATTATATATATATATATTTATATGTATATGCATATGTATATATATATATATATATATGTATATATATATATATATATATATATATATATATATATATATATATATACTACACTAATATACTGTACATATATACATATATATCAATCTATATATATGTACCTTTATCTATATACAGTATATCGATCTATCACTATATCTGTCTATTTATATATATATATATATATATGTAAATAATGTATTCATATATTGTTTCTTCATTTTTCAACTTAAAAAAAAAAGCTGAGTATTTTTATTGCCCTATCTGCTTCTGCATCTCTATCTATATTAGTGTAGTATATGTATATATATATATATATATATATATATATATATATATATATATATATATATATATATATATTATATATATATATATATATATATATATATATATATATACAGTAAAAGTACTACTCAGCTTTTTTAATAAGTTGAAAAATGAAGAAACAATGTATGAATACATTATTTTTATATATATATATATATATATATATATATATATACATATATATATATATATAATATATATATATATATATATATATATATATATATAATATATATATATTATATATATATATATATATATATTATATATATATATATAAATAGACAGATATAGTGATAGTGATATAGACATAGACAGGTAGATATATAGATAGATCAATATATATAGATAAAGATAGATTGATTCGACGTCTACTCTTTATTATGTCTATGGATAGGATGACCGGTTCAAGATGTTTTTTATTATTATTATTATTATTATTATTATTATTATTATTGTGCCTTGAACAAGGCACAATACTATTCTTCCTCGTTATTATTATTATTATTATTATTATTATTATTTTATTCAACTAATTTCAACTTTCTTACTCTTCAAAATATTTGTTGGAACTTAGGAGACTTGTCTCTTCGTGTCTCTCGTTTCCAAGCTGAACCTCATTGAGCTGGCAAAGCGACGGTGCTGCCACCTGGTGGTGAAACGTGTTATACACACCTGGTCGACCTAAGCACACACAGGAGAGCTGCTGGTCAACAGCTGTGTGTGGTACCGGGGAGAGGGCCGGGACACCTGGGCATTAACTTCAGGCAGGCAGACACAGAGAGGACACATGGACAGAGGGGGGAGGACAGACACATGGACAAAGGGGGGAGACAGACACATGGACAGAGGGGGGACAGACACATGGACAGAGGGAGGGGAGACAGACACATGGACAGAGGGGGGACAGACACATGGACAGAGGGGGGGAGACAGACACATGGACAGAGGGGGGGACACAGACACATGGACAGAGGGAGGGGGGACAGACACTTGGACAGAGGGAGGGGGGACAGACACATGGTCAGAGGGAGGGGGGACAAGACACATGGTCAGAGGGAGGGGGGGACAGACACATGGACAGAGGGAGGGGGGGACAGACACATGGTCAGGGAGGGGGGGACAGGACACATGGACAGAGGGGGGGGCAGACACATGGACAGAGGGAGGGGGGAGGACAGACACATGGACAGAGGGAGGGAGGGGGGGACAGACACACAGACAGGGGGCGGGGGACAGACACACAGACAGGGAGGCGGGGGACAGACAGACACACAGACAGGGGGCGGGGGACAGACACACAGACAGGGGGCGGGGGACAGACAGACACACAGACAGGGGGCGGGGGACAGACACACAGACAGGGGGCGGGGGGACGGACACACAGACAGGGGGCGGGGGACGGACACACAGACAGGGGGCGGGGGACGGACACACAGACAGGGGGCGGGGCACAGACACGCAGACAGAGGAAGCGGGGGGGGACACACAGACAGAGAGGGGGGGACAGACACACAGACAGAGGGAGGGAGGACAGACACACAGACAGAGGGGGGGACAGACAAACAGACAGGGGGCGGGGGACGGACACACAGACAGGGGGCGGGGGACGGACACACAGACAGGGGGCGGGGGGACGGACACACAGACGGGGGCGGGGGACGGACAACACAGACAGGGGGCGGGGAACGGACACACAGACAGGGGGCGGGGGACGGACACACAGACAGGGGGCGGGGGACGGACACACAGACAGGGGGCGGGGGGACGGACACACAGACAGGGGGCGGGGGACGGACACACAGACAGGGGGCGGGGGACGGACACACAGACAGGGGGCGGGACGGACACACAGACAGGGGGCGGGGACGGACACACAGACAGGGGGCGGGGGACGGACACACAGAGACAGGGGCGGCGGGGGACGGACACACAGACAGGGGGCGGGGGACGGACACACAGACAGGGGGCGGGGGACGACACACAGACAGGGGGCGGGGGACGACACACAGACAGGGGGCGGGGGACGGACACACAGACAGGGGGCGGGGGACGGACACACAGACAGGGGGGCGGGGGACAGGACAGACCAACAGACAGGGGGGCGGGGAGATGTGTGCACATCAGATCAGGTGTGAACGAGCGACAGACACACAGACAGGGGGCGGGGGACGGACACACAGACAGGGGGTAGAGGACGTAACGTACAGACAGGTGGCTGGGGACGGCTACGCAGACAGGGGGTGGGTACGGTACACACAGACCAGGGAGCCGGGGGAGGACACACAGACAGGGGGCGGACGGACACACAGACAGGGGCGGTTGGACGGACACCACAGACAGGGGTCGGAGGACGGACACACAGAACGCGGCTGAGGGACGGACACAAGACAGGGCCGGGGGACGGACACACAGACAGGGGGCGGGGGACGGACACACAGACAGGGGGCGGGGGACGGACACACAGACAGGGGGCGGGGGACAGACAGACACACAGACAGGGGGCGGGGTGATGTGTGGAATGCAGGTCAGGTCTGAACGGGCCGACGAGCTCTGAGCAGAGGAGCGACGGCGACAACATGAGGGGGTACAGAACCATCAAGTACAGCCTGTTCTGCTGCTGCTACGTCTTCTGGGTACGTTCCTCTCCTCCACAGCCCCTTCACCCGCTGACCACCACTGACCTCCTGACCCTCCCGACCCCCAGGTGGCGAGTTCTGTCCTGGTCGCCGCTGGAGTCTATGCCAAGATCGCTAAGGAGAAAGGTCAGAGGTCACTGGCACTGCGTACTACACAGAGTATAGTACTACGAAGAGTATAGTCTGTAGTACTACATTGAGTATAGTCTGTAGTTCTACAGAGTATAGTCAGTAGTACTACACATAGTATAGTACTACAGAGAGTATAGTCTGTTGTACAACACTGAGTATAGTACTACACAGAGTATAGTCTGTAGTACTACAATGAGTATCTTCTGTAGTACTACACAGAGTATAGTTTGTAGTACTACACAGAGTTTAGTCTGTAGTACTACACTGAGTATAGTCTGTAGTACTACACTGAGTATATTCTGTTGTCTTACACTGAGTATAGTATATTATACTACCCTGAGTATAGTACTACACTGAGTATAGTCTGTAATACTCAGTGTAGTACTACATGCTATACTCAGTGTAGTACTATACTCAGTTTTGTACTATACCGAGTATAGTCTATAATAGTGATGTATGGATTGTGTGTGTGTGTGTGTGTGTGTGTGTGTGTGTGTGTGTGTGTGTGTGTGTGTGTGTGTGTGTGTGTGTGTGTGTGTGTGTGTCTGTGTCTGTGTCTGTGTCTGTGTCTGTGTGTGTGTGTAGATGTGATCGACACTCTGACGGTTGACCCCGCCCTGGTGTTGATCCTGATTGGCTCTGTCATGTTCTTCATGAACGTCTTCGGGTGCTTGGGAGCGTTGCGCAACGCCACGTGCCTCCTGCGAACGGTACAACGACAATGACCCCAACATCACCGAACGACTTGACCTTAACATCTGACCCCAACATCACCGAACGCCCTGACCCTAACATCTGACCCCAACATCACCGAACGACCTGACCCTAACATCCTGAACCAACCATGACCGAACGACCTGACCCTAACATCACCGAACGACCTGACCCTAACATCTAACCCTAACATCACCGAACGCCCTAACAACTGCCTAATCACCGACTGCTAAATTAATCATCACCGAACGACCTGACCCTAACATCTGACCCTAACATCACCGAACGACCTGACCCTAACATCACCGAACGACCTGACCCTAACATCTGACCCTAACATCACCGAACGACCTGACCCTAACATCTGACCCTAACATCACCGAACGACCTGACCCTAACATCACCGAACGACCTGACCCTAACATCACTGAACGACCTGACCCTAACATCTGACCCTAACATCACTGAACGACCTGACCCTAACATCACCGAACGACCTGACCCTAACATCACCGAACGACCTGACCCTAACATCACTGAACGACCTGACGCTAACATCACTGAATGACCTGACCCTAACATCACTGAACGACCTGACCCTAACATCACTGAATGACCTGACGCTAACATCACTGAATGACCTGACGCTAACATCACTGAACGACCTGACCCTAACATCACCGAAGGACCTGACCCTAACATCACTGAACGACCTGACCCTAACATCACCGAAAGACCTGACCCTAACATCACTGAACGACCTGACCCTAACATCATCGAAGGACCTGACCCTAACATCACTGAATGACCTGACCCTAACATCACTGAATGACCTGACGCTAACATCACTGAATGACCTGACCCTAACATCACCGAACGACCTGACCCTAACATCACTGAATGACCTGACCCTAACATCACCGAACGACCTGACCCTAACATCTGACCCTAACATCACCGAACGACCTGACCCTAACATCACTGAACGACCTGACCCTAACATCACCGAACGACCTGACCCTAACATCACTGAACGACCTGACCCTAACATCACTGAACGACCTGACCCTAACATCACCGAACGACCTGACCCTAACATCACCGAACGACCTGACCCTAACATCTGACCCTAACATCACCGAACGACCTGACCCTAACATCACTGAACGACCTGACCCTAACATCACTGAACGACCTGACCCTAACATCTGACCCTAATATCACCGAACGACCTGACCATAACATCACTGAACGACCTGACCCTAACATCTGACCCTAACATCACTGTATGATCTGACTTATGCGACCAGACTAACAATCGAGATACATTCTGACCATCAATCATGGTACAACCTGACAGACTATAAGCTCAACTATTACTACTATAACCAACCTCCCCAAAAGAGTTGTTACTAACAGGACTAATGAGTTGTTACTAACAGGACTAATGAGTTGTTACTAACAGGACTAATGAGTTGTTACTAACAGGACTGATGAGTTGTTACTAACAGGACTGATAAGTTGTAACTAACAGGACTAATGAGTTGTTACTAACAGGACTAATGAGTTGTTACTAACAGGACTAATGAGTTGTTACTAACAGGACTGATGAGTTGTTACTAACAAGACTAATGACTTGTTACTAACAGGAACAATGAGTTGTTACTAACAGGACTAATGAGTTGTTACTAACAGGACAGATGAGTTGTTACTAACAGGACTAATGAGTTGTTACTAACAGGACAGATGAGTTGTTACTAACAGGACTGATGAGTTGTTACTAACAGGACCGATGAGTTGTTACTAACAGGACTGATGAGTTGTTACTAACAGGACTGATGAGTTGTTACTAACAGGACTGATGGAGCTGTGTCTGTCTCCAGTTTCTAGGGATGCTGTTGGTGATCCTCCTTCTGCAAATCGGAGTTACAGTTCTGGGCTACATCTTCAGTGAGAGGGTAATGTTGGGAGGGGCTCACATCCCCAGGGTTATGTGAGGCTGGGAGGGGCCCACATCCCCAGGGTTATGTGGGGCTGGGAGGGGCCCACATCCCCAGGGTTATGTGAGGCTGGGAGGGGCTCACATCCCCAGGGTTATGTGGGGCTGGGAGGGGCTCACATTCCCAGTGGTTTGAGCATGTGGGGATGTGTGACTGGTCATCAGGTGATCCAGAGGACGGAGCAGCTGATGCTGAGAGCGCTGGTCGGCTACCGAGAAGACCTGGACCTGGAGAACGCCATCGACTTCATCCAAAAGAAGGTGACCACTCTATAAACACAGCTCTATATCTACAGCTATATGAGGACCAGCTCTATTAGACACAGCTCTATATCTACAGCTATATGAGGACCAGCTCTATTAGACACAGCTCTATGAGAGCAGCTCCACTGAGATGAGGCTCTGCTGGTTCCGGCTCTACTCCGTGCTGTGTGCTCAGTTCCAGTGCTGTGGGGTGCAGGCCTTCACCGACTGGTCTCTCAACGCCTACTTCAACTGTTCTGAGACCAACCCCAGCCTGGAGGCCTGCGCAGTGCCCTTCTCCTGCTGCACCGGCCTGCAGTCCGAGGTCTGAACCCCGACCCTACTGACCCAGACCCTACTGACCCAGACCCTACTGACCCCGACCCTACTGACCCAGACCCTACTGACCCAGACCCTACTGACCCCGACCCTACTGACCCCGACCCTACTGACCCAGACCCTACTGACCCAGACCCTACTGACCCAGACCCTACTGACCCAGACCCTACTGACCCAGACCCTACTGACCCAGACCCTACTGACCCAGGCCCTACTGACCCCGGCCCTATTGACCGTAACCCAGGTCCCTGACCCTAACCGGTCCTGGTAAAGCCAGGTTTTTAATCCTACATGAAAATAATTGGTGTGTGTGTGTGTGTGTGTTTGTGTGCGTGCGTGTGGCGTGCGCATGTGTGTGCGTGTGCGTGCGTCCAGACGGTGATGAACACCATGTGTGGCTACGGGGTGCAGCGGGCCGAGAGGAGCTCCGTCCAGGAGGAGGTGTACACCGCTGGCTGTCTGGAGCAGATCCTCTGGTGGAGCAAACACCACCTGCTGCTGGTGGGGGGGCTGGCTGGAGCACTGCTGCTGGTGGAGGTAGGCAGGAGGAGGAGAAGGGTGGATGAGAAGGAGGACGGGGGAGGAGGAGGAGGGTGGAGGAGGAGGAGGAGGTGGAGGGGGGAGGAGGAGGAGGGTGGAGGAGGGAGGAGGACGGGGGAGGAGGAGGAGGGTGGAGGAGGAGGAGAAGGAGGACGGGGGAGGAGGAGGAGGAGATGGAGGTGGAGTAGGAGGAGGAGGTGGAGGAAGAGGAGGAGGAGGAGGACAGGGGAGGAGGAGGAGGAGTGGAGGAGGAGGAGGAGGAGGAGGAGGAGGAGGTGGAGGAGGAGGAGGAGGGTGGAGGAGGAGGAGGAAGAGGAAGAGGAGGAGGAGGAGGAAGAGGAGGAGGGTGGAGGAGGAGGAAGAGGAGGAGGAAGGGGAGGAGGAGGGGAGGAGGAGGAGGAGGAGGAGGTGGAGGAGGAGGAGGGTGGAGGAGGAGGAGGAGGAGGATGGGAGAGGGAGGAGGAGGAGGAGGAGGAGGAGGAGGGGTGGAGGAGGAGGAGGAGGAGGGTGGAGGAGGAGGAAGAGGAGGAGGAGGAAGAGGAGGAGGTGGAGGAGGAGGAAGAGGAGGGTGGAGGAGGGTGGAGGAGGAGGAGGAGGTGGAGAAAGAGGGGGGGGGATGGGCGTTTTTCTGCATTTATGCGTCTTCTTTCTGTGCGTGTGTGTGTGTGTGTGTGTGTGTGTGTGTGTGTGTGTGTGTGTGTGTGTGTGTGTGTGTGTGTGTGTGTGTGTGTGTGTGTGTGTGTGTGTGTGTGTGTGTCAGTTGTGTTTGGTTTGTTTGGCAGCAGCTCAGATCTCCAGGATCCGGGTGGAGCAGCGGAGGGTGGAGCAGCGGAGGGTGGAGAGCCGCCAGCGGAGGAAGGAGAGCCTCTGGCTGCCCGCCGTCACTAGCTCCTAGCATCACGCTATGGCCGATAGCAGAGGACCACAGAAGCTAGCTACATGCTAGCTACTGAGATCGATGCTCACATGGAACCCCTTCACATAGAACCTCACCACATAGAACCTTCCATACATAGAACCCCTTCACATAGAACCTCACCACATAGAACCTTCCATACAAAGAACCCCTTCACATAAAACCTCACCACATAGAACCTTCCATACATAGAAACCCTTCACATAGAACCTCACCACACAGAACCTTCCATACATAGAACCCCTTCACATATAACCTCACCACATAGAACCTTCCATACATAGAACCCCTTCACATAGAACCTCACCACATAGAACCTTCCATACATAGAACCCCTTCACATAGAACCTCACCACATAGAAACCTTCCATACATAGAACCCCTTCTAGAACCTTCACATAGAACCTCACTACATAGAACCTTCCATACATAGAACCCCTTCACATAAGAACCTCACCAACTACACATAACCTTTCCTACATAGAACCCCTTCAACATATAACCTCACCACATAGAACCTTCCATACATAGAAACCCCTTCACATAGACCTCACCACATAGAACCTTCCATACATAGAACCCCCTCACATAGAACCTCACCACATAGAACCTTCCATACATCAAGCCAACCCTAAGCCTCCTCAGAGTCTCGGTCAGTCGTAGTCATGGAGGGGTTCTGAGGACCTTCCATACATAGAACCCCTTCACATAGAACCTCACCACATAGAACCTTCCATACATAGAACCCCTTCACATAGAACCTCACCACATAGAACCTTCCATACATAGAACCCCTTCACATAGAACCTCACCACATAGAACCTTCCATACATAGAACCCCTTCACATAGAACCTCACCACATAGAACCTTCCATACATAGAACCCCTTCACATAGAACCTCACCACATAGAACCTTCCATACATAGAACCCCTTCACATAGAACCTCACCACATAGAACCTTCCATACATAGAACCCCTTCACATAGAACCTCACCACATAGAACCTTCCTTCAGAACCTTCCTCCCATAGAACCTCAAGTTGTTTAAATATACCATATCGGGTCAAGGAAGAAGTACAATAAAAGATCATTTTAATATATGAATGAATGAATGTGGACCACTTCATTCATGTGTGGGAACCATTGAAGCTGATTAACATATAGAAATATATATATATATATATATATATATACTATATATATATATATATATATATATATATATATATATATATTATATATATATATATATATATATATTTATATCATATATATATATACACATCAGTTATATATATATATATATATATATATATATATATATATATATATATATATATATATATAATATAATATATATATATATATATATATAGACTGAAGCCTGAGAGGAGGAACTCCGGACAGGAAGGATAGAGGGCCAGGACCTGGACCTAGACCAGGACCAGAACCAAGACCAGGACCTGGACCAGGACCAGGACCAGGACCAGGACCAGGACCAGGACCAGGACCAGGACCTGGACCAGGACCTGAACCAGGACCAGGACCAGGACCTGGACCAGGGCCTAGACCATTAGCAGAAAGAGGAACCAGCAGCATTCACGTCTTTAACGCTAACGATGGTTTCTTCATCTCTAAACAGTGTCAGATGAATGATGGTTTATATTTCCGTGTCATGTCACACAAGTGACCCATCCCACATACGATAACAGGACACCGGTATAACATTTTTGATCAAATTCAAAAATAATTCTATAATTGTGTCATTATATTATATATCTAGTAATATACATCATAATTATTATATGACTCATCTGACTTAAAGCTAAAATCCGGCCTTATCCTTGGTATATGGTATAAAGTAATCGTCCCATATTTATGTCCCCTCTATACATTCTATCGTACATCGTGTTCTAGCAGAGAGGAGATGATCTCCAGAGTTCCAGCTGTCAGTCAAACTACAATCAATAACAATAATTCTAGACATAATGCTAATGCTACGACCACGACCCCAGCATGAGTCAGAGACCTGCAGGAAGAGCCGAACCCTAAGCCTCCTCAGAGTCTCGGTCGGAGTCGTAGTCATGGAGGGGTTCTGAGGAGGGGTTCTGAGGTGGAGGTTCCCCTGAGGTCCTGGGTTCTACGTCACCACGCAGGTGGTTGAGGAGGGCTGGCCCATGCCCAGGAGGTTGAAGTTCAGCTGGGCGGGGTTGTAGTCGAAGTCCAGCGCGGGGGTCTGGCGGCGGGGGGGCGGGGCCTTCTCCCGGGACGTGAGGCGGCACCGAGCCCGGACGCTCCTCAGGGGGGCGTGGTCTGGGCCCAGCGCCGCGGGGCAGCGGAACACCTCCCTTAGGACCGCCCCCCGCTGGCTCAGCGCCACGAAGCCGTTCCTGTAGGTCAGCATGGAGACGGGGGCGTGGTCGACCCGCTGGAGGAACAGCAGCCGGCCTGGTGGGTGGGGGGGGGGGGGGGGTCAGTCTGCAGTCGGCTTCATGCATTAGCACATGAGCACTTAGCATGTCAGTCGGCCGTAGCCTGATGTTGTGTTTGGGAAGCTTAATGTAGCCTGTTGGTAGCATGATGTAGCAGCCGTAGCATGATGTAGCAGCCGTAGTATGATGTAGCAGCGGTAGCATGATGTAGCAGCCGTAGCATGATGTAGCAGCCGTAGCATGATGTAGCAGCCGTAGCATGATGTAGCAGCCGTAGCATGGTGTAGCAGCTGTAGCATGGTGTAGCAGCCGTAGCATGATGTAGAAGCCGTAGCATGGTGTAGCAGCCGTAGCATGATGTAGCAGCCGTAGCATGGTGTAGCAGCCGTAGCATGGTGTAGAAGCCGTAGCATGGTGTAGCAGCCGTAGCATGGTGTAGCAGCCGTAGCATGGTGTAGCAGCCGTAGCATGGTGTAGCAGCCGTAGCATGGTGTAGTGTGTGAGGATGGTACCTGTAGCGACGTCCCACACTTTGATGGTTCGGTCCAGAGAGCCGGTGAACACCAGTTGGTCGCTCTCTGAGAAGGCTGCACACAGAACCCCAACATCAGCCGCCTCCTGCCCACACACAAATGAGACGTTGGTTAACATGTTTACTACATGTTAACTCCTTCATGTTAACTACATGTTAACCCCTACATGTTACCCCCCATGGTAACCCCTCATGTTAACCCCTACATGTTAACTACATGTTAACCCCTACATGTTAACTACATGTTTACCCCTACATGTTAACTACATGTTAACCCCTCACGTTAACCCCTACATGTTAACTACATGTTAACCCCTACATGTTAACCCCTCACGTTAACCCCTACATGTTAACTACATGTTAACCCCTACATGTTAACTACATGTTAACCCCTACATGTTAACCCCTCACGTTAACCCCTACATTTTAACTACATGTTAACCCCTACATGTTAACTACATGTTAACCCCTCATGTTAACCCCTACATGTTAACCCCTCACGTTAACCCCTACATGTTAACTACATGTTAACCCCTATGTGTTAACTACATGTTGACCCCTACCGGTTAACTACATGTTAACCCCTCACGTTATCCCCTACATGCTATCTACATGTTAACCCCCACATGTTAACTACATGTTAACCCCTCACGTTAACCCCTACATGTTAACTACATGTTAACCCCTACATGTTAACTACATGTTAACCCCTCATGTTAACCCCTACATGTTAACCCCTCACGTTAACCCCTACATGTTAACTACATGTTAACCCCTATGTGTTAACTACATGTTGACCCCTACCGGTTAACTACATGTTAACCCCTCACGTTATCCCCTACATGCTATCTACATGTTAACCCCTACATGTTAACTACATGTTAACCCCTCACATTATCCCCTACATGTTAACCCCTACATGTTAACTACATGTTAACTACATGTTAACCCCTCACGTTAACCCCTACATGTTAACTACATGTTAACCCCTACATGTTAACTACATGTTAACCCCTCATGTTAACCCCTACATGTTAACCCCTCACGTTAACCCCTGCATGTTAACTACATGTTAACCCCTACCTGTTAACTACATGTTAACCCCTCATGTTAACCCCTACATGTTAACTACATGTTAACCCCTACCTGTTAACTACATATTTACCCCTCACGTTAACCCCTACATGTTAACTACATGTTAACCCCTACCTGTTAACTACATGTTAACCCCTCATGTTAACCCCTACATGTTAACTACATGTCAACCCCTACATGTTAACTACATGTTAACCCCTCACGTTAACCCCTACATGTTAACTACATGTTAACCCCTACATGTTAACTACATGTTAACCCCTCACGTTAACCCCTACATGTTAACTACATGTTGACCCCTACCCGTAAACTACATGTTAACCCCTCACGTTATCCCCTACATGCTATCTACATGTTAACCCCTACCTGTTAACTACATGTTAACCCCTACATGTTAACACCTGTTAACACCTGTTAACTACATGTTAACCTCTACATGTTAACTACATGTTTACCCCTACCTGTTAACTACATGTTTACCCCTACCTGTTAACTACATGTTAACCCCTACATGTTAACTACATGTTAACCCCTACATGTTAACTACATGTTTACCCCTACCTGTTAACTACATGTTTACCCCTACATGTTAACTGACCTGCGAGATGTACTCCATGGTGTGGTCCAGCGTCGGGGGGCTGAGCGACCACAAGGTAAGCCGGCCCGTGGCTCCGCCCCCCGAGGCCCCGCCCCCCGAGGCCCCGCCCCTCGAGGCCACTAGGGCGTGGAGCCCCGAGTTACCGGCCCGGACGCAGGTGATGGGGCCAGGGGCAGCCTCCAGGGGGGCGGGGCCAGGGGCAGCCTCCAGGGGGGCGGGGCCTCGGGGGGCGGGGCCTCGGGGGGCGCCGGAGGCCCAGAGGCTGAGCTCCCCCCCCGCCGTCCCGTACAGCAGCCTCCCGTCAGCCAGCAGGGCGGCGCAGGAGACGGGGGCCTGCAGCAGGTCCAGGGTCAGGGTCCGGACCGGGCCCTCCACGGACGGGGCCCCGTCCCGGGTGGTGACCTCGAACAGCGCCAGCGAGCCCTCGTAGGCGGCGGCCAGACGGCGCTCCCCCGGGTCCAGCGTCAGGGCCTGGACCCGGGGGAGGCTCTCGGGGGGCGGGAGGCACAGGGTCTCCTGGGGCCGGTCCAGGGGGTAGATCAGGACGGTCCCGGTCTTCAGGCCGCAGAACAGCAGCTTCTTGTTGTGGGCCAGCTCCAGACAGACCACCTCTGCCGACACCGCCAGGGTGTCTGACATCCCCCCTGCACAGAGGTCAGGGGTCAGAGGGCCTCACCAGGGGTCTGCTGACCCTCACCAGAGGTCAGGGACTCTCACCAGACCACATTAGACACCAAACCAGACCAGGCCAGACCAGACCAGACTAGACCTGACCAGGCCAAACCAGGACCAGGACCAGGACCAGGACCAGGACCAGACCAAACCAGGACCAGGACCAGACCAGGACCAGGACCAAACCAGGAACAGGACCAGACCAGGACCAGGACCAGGACCAGGACCAGGACCAGGACCAGACCAGGACCAGGACCAGACCAGGACCAGGACCAGACCAAACCAGGACCAGACCAGGACCAGAACCAGGACCAGACCAGGACCAGACCAAACCAGGACCAGGACCAGACCAGGACCAGGACCAGACCAGGACCAGGACCAGACCAAACCAGGACCAGGACCAGACCAAACCAGGACCAGGACCAGGACCAGACCAGGCCAGGCCAAACCAGGACCAGGACCAGGACCAGACCAGACCAGACCAGACCAGACCAGACTAGGACCAGGCCAAACCAGGACCAGGACCAGGACCAGGACCAGGACCAGGACCAGGACCAGACCAGACTAGACCAGACCAGGACCAGGACCAGGTCCAGGACCAGACCAGACCAGTACAGACCAGCCCGGACTAATTGACCCACCGTGGACGGCGTCCCAGCAGACCACCTGGGTGCGGTGGTCCGGGTGGACCCAGTAGGCGCGGCTGCAGTCCTTGGCGAGGCCCAGCAGGGTGCAGCCGGGGGGGAGGCGCTCGGGGGGTCTGGTTCGGGGGTCTGAGTCCAGGCTCCACAGGACCACCCTCTGGTCCCCCTGGGACCAGGACACCAGACCCCCGTCTGAGAGGAAGGAGAGCCAGGAGACCGGCGCCTCTGACCCCTGGATGCGCTGCAGCAGGGCCCCGGAGGGGAGGCCCCATACCTACAGAGGACACGTTAATACACATGTTGATACACATGTTTAATGCACACGTTAATAACATGTTAATAACATGTCAATACACAATGTGATACACATGTTAATACAAATTTCAATAAACACGCCAATACACATGTTAGTAACATGTTAATACACACATTAATAACATGTAATAACATGTCAATATACAATGTGATACACATGTCAATAACATGTTAATACACACGCTAATAACATGTTAATACACATGTTAATACACATGTCAATAAACCCGTTAATACACATGTTGATACACAAGTTTATACACATGTTAATACACATGATAATATACATGTGAGAGAGAGAGAGAGAGAGAGAGAGAGAGAGAGAGAGAGAGAGAGAGAGAGAGAGAGAGAGAGAGAGAGAGAGAGAGAGAGAGAGAGAGAGAGAGAAGGGGGGTGGGTCCTCACTCTGATGATGTGGTCTTCAGAGCCTGAGGCCAACAGTGTAGATTCCCTGGAGACACAAGCACTGAGGACCTGGGCCTCATGGTGGAGCTGGGCCTCCTGGTGGAGCTGGGCCTCATGGTGGAGCTGGGCCTCCTGGTGGAGCTGGGCCTCCTGGTGGAGCTGGGCCTCCTGGTGGAGCTGGGCCTCCTGGTGGAGCTGGGCCTCCTGGCGGAGCTGGGCCTCCTGGTGAAGGCTGAACACCAGTAGGCTTTTCTCACATCCTGGAGAACACAGTACTACACAGTAATACTGCAGTACTATTACTCTATAACTGTACAGTACTACACAGTACTACTACAGTGCCATTAAAGTACAGTACTACTACAGTAGACCCCCCAGTCAGCGCTTCAGGACACTAGAGAACAGGACACTCACCTGCTAACAGCAGCCTCTCATCCTCTGTGGCCACGAACAGAGAGCAAGGCATCATGGGAAACGGAGTCTCAGTCCGTCGGCCACTCCTGGAGACCTGAGAGACACCGGAGGGGTCTTAGATACACATGTGTCTTACTCTACACAGACCTTCTACAGCCCAGTCCTCCAGTCCCACCTGGTGCAGTAGTCCGTCCTCGGTCAGAAGGAGAACCCGACCCAGTCCGGGCAGCATCAGCGACCTCAGGACCTCTGGTGACCCCTGACCCCCAGGTGACCCCTGAACCCCAGGTGACGCCTGACCCCCAGGTGATCCATGGTCCTGTTGGGAGATGTGGACGACCCCGGCTCCAGTCCGCGTCACCACATCGGCCCCCAGGACCCCCAGGACCTCGGACCCTCTGGTGGACAGGTTCAGCAGCTGAGCCATGGAGCCCAGCGCCCAGCTCCTCACCTAGACCCGGACCAGGACCACAGTGAGACCCGGACCAGGACCAGGACCACACCTAGACCCGGACCAGGACCACAGTGAGACCCGGACCAGGACCAGGACCACACCTAGACCCAGACCAGGACCACAGTGAGACCCGGACCAGGACCAGGACCACACCTAGACCCAGACCAGGACCACAGTGAGACCCGGACCAGGACCAGGACCACACCTAGACCCAGACCAGGACCACAGTGAGACCTGGACCAGGACCAGCTCCTCACCTAGACCCGGACCAGGACCACAGTGAGACCTGGATCAGGACCACAGTGAGACCCGGACCAGGACCAGGACCACAGTGAGACCCAGACCAGGACCAGGACCTCACCTAGACCCGGACCAGGACCACAGTGAGACCCAGACCAGGACCTCACCTAGACCTAAACCCGGACCAGGACCACAGTGAGACCCGGACCAGGACCACAGTGAGACCCGGACCAGGACCACAGTGAGACCAAGACCAGGACCTCACCTAGACCTAGACCCGGACAAGGACCACAGTGAGACCAGCTCCTCACCTAGACCTAGACCAGGACCAGGACCAGGATCAGAGAACCCACTTAGAACCCTAGACCAGGACCAGGACCAGAACCTACTAAGACAAGGACCAGAGAACCCACTTGGAACTCAGACCTAGACCGGGACCCTAGAACCACCTAGAACCCAACCCTGCCAGCATGCTGTTTCTATAACACGACCACAGATTTATCTACTTGAGTCTTGGTGTAAATGAAGATCTGGTCGGTCTTCTGTGATAGGTGGAGGGAGGCGGGGGCGGAGTCAGGCTCCATCGCTGATTGTAAACAGTACAGTTGTTTCCCGGACAACAGGCTCCACCTCCTGAGAGAGCCGTCAGCAGCCAATGACAGACAGTTGGTTCCGTTGTCAATCAGTTTAATGGTCAGGACAGCAGCTGTAGAAGTACACACAGTGACCTGTTATTACCTCCCCCAGACACAGCCTAATAACATGTTATTATAACTCACCCGGACACAGCCTCATAACATGTTATTATAACTCACCCGGACACAGCCTCATAACATGTTATTATAACTCACCCGGACACAGCCTCATAACCATGTTATTACTAACTCACCCGGACACAGCCTTAATAACATGTTATTATAACTCAACCAGGACACAGCCTCAATAACATGTTATTATAACTCACCCGGACACAGCCTAATAAACATGTTATTATAACTCACCTGGACACCAGCCTAATAACATGTTATTACTAACTACCGACACAGCCTCATAACATGTTATTATAACTCACCTGGACACAGCCTAATAACATGTTATTATAACTCACCTGGACACAGCCTAATAACATGTTATTATAACTCACCCAGACACAGCCTAATAACATGTTATTATAACTCACCCGGACACAGCCTAATAACATGTTATTATAACTCACCCGGACACAGCCTAATAACATGTTATTATAACTCACCCGGACACAGCCTAATAACATGTTATTATAACTCACCTGGACACAGCCTCATAACCTGTTATTACCTCCCCCAGACACAGCCTAATAACATGTTATTATAACTCACCCGGACACAGCCTAATAACATGTTATTATAACTCACCCTGGACACAGCCTAATAACATGTTATTATAACTCACCTGGACACAGCCTAATAACATGTTATTATAACTCACCCGGACACAGCCTAATAACATGTTATTATAACTCACCCGGACACAGCCTAATAACATGTTATTATAACTCACCCGGACACAGCCTAATAACATGTTATTATAACTCACCCGGACACAGCCTCATAACCTGTTATTACCTCCCCCAGACACAGCCTAATAACATGTTATTATAACTCACCCAGACACAGCCTAATAACATGTTATTATAACTCACCCAGACACAGCCTAATAACATGTTATTATAATTTCACCCAGACACAGCCTCATAACATGTTATTATACTCACTCACCTGGACACAGCCTTACAACATGTTATTATAACTCACCCAGACACAGCCTAATAACATGTTATTATAACTCACCTGGACACAGCCTTACAACATGTTATTATAACTCACCCAGACACAGCCTAATAACATGTTATTATAACTCACCTGGACACAGCCTTACAACATGTTATTATAACTCACCCAGACACAGCCTAATAACATGTTATTATAACTCACCTGGACACAGCCTTACAACATGTTATTATAACTCACCCAGACACAGCCTAATGACATGTTATTATAACTCACCTGGACACAGCCTAATAACATGTTATTATTAACTCACCCTGGACACAGCCTATACACAGTGACCTGTTATTACCTCCCCCAGACACAGCCTAATAACATGTTATTATAACTCACCCGGACACAGCCTCATAACATGTTATTATAACTCACCCGGACACAGCCTAATAACATGTTATTATAACTCACCCGGACACAGCCTAATAACATGTTATTATAACTCACCCGGACACAGCCTAATAACATGTTATTATAACTCACCCGGACACAGCCTCATAACCTGTTATTACCTCCCCCAGACACAGCCTAATAACATGTTATTATAACTCACCCGGACACAGCCTAATAACATGTTATTATAACTCACCCGGACACAGCCTAATAACATGTTATTATAACTCACCCGGACACAGCCTAATAACATGTTATTATAACTCACCCGGACACAGCCTAATAACATGTTATTATAACTCACCCGGACACAGCCTAATAACATGTTATTATAACTCACCCGGACACAGCCTAATAACATGTTATTATAACTCACCCGGACACAGCCTAATAACATGTTATTATAACTCACCTGGACACAGCCTAATAAATTTTTTTATAACTCACCCAGAGAACTCAACCTGGTGAGGACCTGTGAGAGGCCTACCTTGTGGTTGAGGACCTGAGAGAGGCCTACCTGTGTGTGTGAGCAGGTGCAGCAAGCTGAGGGCCGAGAGCCTCCAGATCAACACGGAGCCATCGTCTGAACCGGAGGCCAGGAGGTCCCCACACACACACACACACAGCACTGCACACACACACACACACACACACACACACACACACACACACACACACACACACACACACACACACACACACACACACACACACACACAGACCAGTAACACAGGGATACCAGTTACTCAAAGCCCAGGGACACAGAGAGACCAGAGAGCTACCAGCAGCACAGACAGACCAGCGGTAGAGAGAGAGACCAGCGGTAGAGAGAGAGACCAGCGGTAGAGAGAGAGACCAGCGGTAGAGAGAGATACCAGCAGCACAGACAGACCAGCGGTAGAGA
Organism: Melanogrammus aeglefinus; assembly: GCA_900291075.1. Classification (NCBI taxonomy): domain Eukaryota; kingdom Metazoa; phylum Chordata; class Actinopteri; order Gadiformes; family Gadidae; genus Melanogrammus; species Melanogrammus aeglefinus. Next base: position 34,673 of record OLKM01000552.1, on the reverse strand, counting down.
GAGAGACCAGCGGTAGAGCGCCCACCTGTGCGGCCCCCGTTGAAGCTGTGTCTCAGCGGGCCCCCGGGGGCCGTGAGGAAGGAGCTCTTGGGCACCAGGACGGGCTCCTCACAGGACAGGAGCCACGCCTCACACTGACCCACCAACTGGCCAATCAGAGACGGGAAGGCGGCGCCCAGGGAGAGGAGGCGGCCCACCAGCTCAGAGAAGAACAGGGCTCTGTCTGGGAGTGGACGGACGGCACCAATCAGTATGCTGCTCTACGTCAGCTGGGCTCTGATTGGTCCGACTGACCCATGTGGCATTAGCTGTGCTCTGATTGGTCCTACTAACCCATGTGACCGTAGCTGCTCTCTGATTGGTCCTACTAACCCATGTGACATTAGCTGTGCTCTGATTGGTCCTACTAACCCATGTGACATTAGCTGTGCTCTGATTGGTCGTGCTGACCCATGTGACATTAGCTGTGCTCTGATTGGTCGTACTGACCCATCTGACTGCCCAGCTGATCCGCTCTGGGTTTGAGGAGCAGTAGGGTGTCGTGAAGCAGTGCACTCTGGGTACAGCTCATGAGGTCAGCACACATCTGGAGATCCTCAATCACACTGTCTATCCCACACAGCCTGCTCTTACAGTAGAGCCAGTCTGCATTACCTGATACAGGGGTTAGACAGTACAGAGACAAGTAGGGGTTAGACAGTACAGAGGGGTAGGGGTTAGACAGTACAGAGAGGGGTAGGGGTTAGACAGTACAGAGAGGGGTAGGGGTTAGACAGTACAGAGACAGGTCATTAAGGAGCAGGTAGGGGTTAGACAGTACAGAGACAGGTCATTAAGGAGCAGGTAGGGGTTAGACAGTACAGAGACAGGTCATTAAGGAGCAGGTAGGGGTTAGACAGTACAGAGACAGGTCATTAAGGAGCAGGTAGGGGTTAGACAGTACAGAGACAGGTCATTAAGGAGCAGGTAGGGGTTAGACAGTACAGAGACAGGTCATTAAGGAGCAGGTAGGGGTTAGACAGTACAGAGACAGGTCATTAAGGAGCAGGTAGGGGTTAGACAGTACAGAGACAGGTCATTATGGAGCAGGTAGGGGTTAGACAGAACAAGACGGATGTGTCATACCAATGACCTCTTGCCGTAACTCCTCCCACAATCCAGCATGCAGCAGCTGATAGGGCAGCTCCTGGAGCTTCCTTACATTAGCCAATCCTGGAGCAAACCACAGCGGTTGGGGCGGGACCTGGAACAGACCAACCACATACTGCCATGGAGCACTGCTAGTACTGATACCAGTACTAGGGTACCAGTCCCTTAGTTATATTGGAGTACCAGCCAAGGAATAGGATAGTACTGCTGTATGAGGTACTAGTGCATGGGCAGTACTCTGTTAGCTCTGATTTGATCTCATTAGTACTGCAGTAATAGTAGTACTTTAGCAGAGGAATAGCAGGAAGGTGGTAATGTAGTATGTAGTACTACTATAGTAATAGTAAGGTAGTAGTAGTTTGGTAGTAGTTCTATAGTAGTAATAGTAGTACTCTCTTAGTATTACTATAGTACTACTGTAGTAGTAGTACTATAGTAGTAGGACTGTAGTAGCAGTACTGCTTTAGTAGTACTGTAGTAGCACTATAGTAGTAGTAGTACTGTAGTAGCAGTACTGTAGGAGTACTAGTACTGTAGTAGAAGTACTATAGTAGTGGCACTGTAGTAGTACTGTAGTAGTAGTAGTACTGTAGTAGTAGTAGTAGTAATGTAGTAGTAGTATAGTAGTACTGTAGTAGTAGTACTGTACTAGTAGTAGTGCCATAGCAGTAGTAGTACTGTCGTAGTAGTACTGTGGTAATAGTAGTGCTATAGCAGTAGTAGTACTGAGTTGTACTGTAGTAGTAGTACTGTAGTAGTAATACTATAGTAGTAGTACTGTAGTAGTAGTACTGTACTAGTAGTAGTGCCATAGCAGTAGTAGTGCTATAGCAGTAGTACTGTAGTAGTAGTAGTACTGTAGTAGTAGTACTGTAGTATTAGTGCTATAGCAGTAGTAGTACTGTAGTAGTATTACTGTGGTAATAGTAGTGCTATAGCAGTACTGTAGTAGTACTGTAGCAGTAGTACTGTAGTAGTACCTTCCTGTCACTCAGCGGGTCCGGGGGGGGGGGGGGGGGGGGCAGAGGCGTCAGTCTTTAGTAATGTGGGTGGGGCTATGGGTGGAGCTGTGGGCGGGGCTGTGGGTGGGGCTATGGGCGGAGCTGTGGGCGGGGCAAGCAGGGCTGCTGCCCCTGGGCCCGGGCCCTCCACCGTGCCACAGGGGGCCCCTCCCACGCTTAAAGGGCCCCCCCAACAAGGAGCGAGAGGATGCATTGCTTAGATTCATGTTACTCTAACCGCTCAGCACAACTTACCTCAAAGTTAAAGACATGCAGGTTGAGATACCGTGAGTTAGGTTCACTGTGACATCAGGCTGGGAGTCAAAGTATAGAGAATGGAATCTTCATGAAATCCCTCAAACAATCTTGAAAATGAATACATTTGTGATTTTTTGGTTAATCTATGTTGTTGCTTTTCGTATTTAAACAAATAAATCCATGATGGATGGTCATGAATAGGTAAGGACAGCTGTGGGTTCATGTTAGCTTGCAAAATGGGATTTTGACTTTTCCTCAAACTACCAACATTTTATCATACAGCAGGTAAGGCTTATATTATATTATATTATATTATATTATATTATATTATATTATATTATATTATATTATATTATATTCTGCCCCAGCCAGGCCTTCGAATCTGTTTGTTTGTCATTTTTCCTTATCCATACGTTCTTAGAACTTCTGATCTCTTCAAACTCAGTAAGTATTTTTGTTGGATAACCACCTCTAGACCTGTGTTACAGATTTGGTTCACTAGTGTGTGTGTACCAAGCCGCTTAAGGGGCCAACCAGCTCAACGAGGTGCCGGTCCCAAGCCTGGATGAATGGAAGGGGGGAGTAAACTCTAGTAATGAGAACAGCCTCTTCGGACCTGAAGGGGAGAAAGTAGGCTGATGATGAGTTTCATTTATAGGCCTTCAGTCGCTCTCCACTCTTCTCACTGGCCTAGGCCGTGTGTGTGTGTACGTGCATGTGTGTAGCAGTAGTACTGTAGTAGTAGTACTGTAGTAGTAGTACTGTAGTATTAGTGCTATAGCAGTAGTAGTACTGTAGTAGTATTACTGTGGTAATAGTAGTGCTATAGCAGTACTGTAGTAGTACTGTAGTAGTACTGTAGTAGTACCTTCCTGTCACTCAGCAGTAGGGTGCGGGGGGGGAGGGCCAGAGGCTTCAGCTTGCCGCTCCACAGACCCAGGAAGTACTCTGACAACATCCTGTTCCTCCTCTGGTCGCCTAGGTAACGCCCACGGACCGCCTCACAAAGCTGTCTGCACACACACACACACACACACACACACACACACACACACACACACACACACACACACACACACACACACACACACACACACACACACACACACATGCACACACACACACACACACACACACGCTAATACTTAGTTAGGATAGGTTAGTAATGAGTTAGTTAGGGATGGTGAGTCAGGTTAGTCATGGGTTGGTTAGTGAGTTGTGGTACTGGTATCTGAAGTCCAGCAGCACCACACCCTGGGCCCAGCCCTCCAGCAGCAGGGCGTCCAGGTCCAGGCGGAGGCCGGCCCACAGCAGGGGGGGGAGGCGCAGGGGGGAGGGCTTCTCGGGGGGGGCGGTGCGGTACACCTCCGAGAGGACCTCATCGTCCAGGGACAGCAGGTCACACAGCTCCGCCTCCAGCAGCCCGCACCTGAGGACCAGGAGAACCAGTAAGACCAGTACTGTAGCACCAGGAGAACCAGTGAGACCAGTAAGACCAGGAGAACCAGGGTCGGGGTCGGGGTCAGGGGTCGGGGTCGGGGTCGGGGTCGGGGTCGGGTCGGGGTCAGGTCAGGGTCAGGGTCGGGTCGGGGTCAGGGTCAGGGTCGGGGTCGGGGTCGGGGTCGGGGTCGGGGTCGGGGTCAGGGGTCGGGGTCAGGGTCAGGGTCGGGGTCAGGGTCGGGGTCGGGGTCAGGGTCGGGGTCGGGGTCAGGGTCGGGGTCGGGGTCGGGGTCGGGTCGGGGTCGGGGTCGGGGTCAGGGTCGGGGTCGGGGTCGGGGTCGGGGTCGGGGTCGGGGTCGGGGTCGGGGTCGGGGTTAGTGACGACCTGCTGAGGGCGATGTATCCCAGCGCGGAGGCCACCAGCTGCGGGCCGTGCCTCTCCTCCAGGGCCAGGAGGATGAGTGCCATCATGTCCTGCAGGTCGGCCCCCAGCCTCAGTGCGGTGGGGGGGGTGTAGGAGGTCCAGCGCAGCGCCTCCCAGAGGATCAGCCGCAGGTGCAGCGGGCTGCCCGTCTTCTGGAAGCTGCTCAGCACCACCTCCCGCTGCTCCTCCGTCAGCGTCCTGCGGGCGGAGCTCAGGGCGCGTCGCACCACCTCCCGGCCCTCCTCCAGGGTCAGCCCGTCCACCGCCACCAGGGCCCCGGCCCCCAGCCGGCCCCGCAGGGCCCCCAGGGCCGGGGCGGTGGTGGCGGCGGAGAGCAGCAGGTGGACGTTGGGCGGGACGGCGGCCGGCAGCCAATGGAGGTCCTCGGCGGAGAGGAGGTCCACGCCGTCCAGGATCAGCACCAGAGACTCCCCCCGCAGGGACACCGCCGCCAGCAGGGCCCGGAAGGACCGCACCCGCTCCGCCTGGGGGCCCGGCGGACCGGGTGGGGGCAGGTCGAAGGCCAGGCTCACCTGCAGGGCCAGGCTGTGGAGGAGGGCCCCGACGTCGGGCCGGGCCCCCCTGCCGGGGGCCAGGAGCCGCAGGGCCACCACGGCGCCGGGCCCCAGAACGCCCAGCAGCTCCCGGGACAGCCGGCACAGCAGGGTCGTCTTGCCGGCCCCCGGGGCCCCGTGCAACACCAGGGGCCCGTGGGGGCCGGCCGAGGCCTCCCACAGGGCCAGGCTCAGCCGGCCCAGCAGCCCCTCCCGCCCGCACAGCTCCCGGGAGCGCTGGAGCCCCTCCAGGGCGTGGCGGCTGACCTCCTCCAGGAGCCGGGAGCGCTCTCCCCCCGGGTCGGGCCGGCCCCCCCGCTGCCCCTCCAGGAGCCGGGTGATGTGGCCCTTCATGTGGGCCACCAGCTGGCCGCAGAGCGCCTCCAGGTAGGCGGCGTGCTCGCGGCGCCGGGGGTCCACCGCCCCCCCACTGAGCTCCAGGCTGTGGCGGTGCAGCGCCAGGGGCCTCCGGGAGCCCGCGGCCGCCAGCCGGGCCTTCAGGTCGAGGAGCAGCGCCCGGGCCCCTGGGTCCAGCCCGCCCTCCGCCGCCGCCGCCGCCAGGAGGCGGGCCAAGCCGCGCTTAGGCCCCTCCCTCGCCGCCGGCCGCGGGGCGTCTCTGATGAAGAGCAGGGCGTCCCACTGGGCTCCGCCCCCCAGCAGGCCTGCAGTCATCTCAGCCTCGGGGGCTGAACACATGAACATATGAATAAATGCCGGCTCAGAGACGCATTCTGTGTGTGTGCTTGTGCGTGCGTGTGTGCTGTCACCTGATTGGTAGAAGCGGTGGGCCTGCTCTGCGGTGAGATGACCTTTGACCTGGGCCTCGGAGGCCGCGCGGCGGAGCGCCGTCTGCAGCCTCGCCTCGGTGGAGCGCCAGGAGGCGGAGCTAGCCTCCCGCTCCGCCCCCGGCCCCCCATAGGAGGGGAGGTGGCTCCTGATTGGCTGGAGGACGTAGGTGGGCGGGACGGCGTTGGTGTCCCTGAGGAACCATTGGCCGAGGAGCTGGAGGTCGTCGGGGGTCAGCCCCGCCTCCAGGACCTCAAAGAGAGGCTCTGGGAGGAGGCGGGGCAACGGCCGCTCCCCGTACTGGGAGCCCAGCAGGGCCTGGGAGGGGGAGGGGCCAAGCACATGAGAGGGGAGGGGCCACACACATGAGAGGATGAGGTGTCCTATGAGAGGGTGAGGTTGTCTTATGAGGGTGAGGTGTCCTATGAGAGGGTGAGGGTCTCACTATGAGAGGGTGAGGTTTCCTATGAGAGGGTGAGGTTGTCTTATGAGGGTGAGGTGTCCTATGAGAGGGTGAGGTTGTCTTATGAGGGTGAGGTGTCCTATGAGAGGGTGAGGGTCTCACTATGAGAGGATGAGGTTTCCTATGAGAGGGTGAGGTTGTCTTATGAGGGTGAGGTGTCCTATGAGAGGGTGAGGTTGTCTTATGAGGGTGAGGTGTCCTATGAGAGGGTGAGGGTCTCACTATGAAGGTGGAGCACAGCGAGGTCCTCTCACACGTCTCCATCTCCTTCAGGGCGAGCTCCGCCTCCCGGTGATCCCCCCCGCTGGGACTGCGCAGCCCCCAGCGCAGGTCCACCGCCTGCACACACACACGCAGGCACGCAGGCACGCACGCAGGCAGGCAGGCAGGCAGGCAGGCAGGCAGGCAGGCAGGCAGGCAGGCAGGCAGGCAGGCAGGCACACACACACACACACACACACACACACACACACACACACACAGGTTCTCACTATGAGAGGGTTAGGGCTCCCTAGGGTTGGGGTTCAGTGGGGTTCAGTAGGGTTGGGGTTCAGTAGGGTTGGGGTTCAGTAGGGTTGGGGTTCAGTGGGGTTGGGGTTCAGTAGGGTTGGGGTTCAGTGGGGTTGGGGTTCAGTGGGGTTCAGTAGGGTTGGGGTTCAGTGGGGTTCAGTGGGGTTCAGTGGGGTTGGGGTTCAGTGGGGTTCAGTAGGGTTGGGGTTCAGTGGGGTTCAGTAGGGTTAGGGTTCAGTGGGGTTGGGGTTCAGTAGGGTTGGGGTTCAGTGGGGTTCAGTAGGGTTGGGGTTCAGTAGGTTAGGGGTTGGGGTTCAGTGGGGGGGTTCAGTAGGGTTGGGGTTCAGTAGGGTTGGGGTTCAGTAGGGTTGGGGTTCAGTGGGGTTCAGTGGGGTTCAGTAGGGTTGGGGTTCAGTGGGGTTCAGTAGGGTTAGGGTTCAGTGGGGTTCAGTAGGGTTGGGGTTCAGTAGGGTTAGGGTTCAGTGGGGTTCAGTGGGGTTCAGTAGGGTTGGGGTTCAGTGGGGTTCAGTGGGGTTCAGTAGGGTTGGGGTTCAGTGGGGTTCAGTGGGGTTCAGTAGGGTTGGGGTTCAGTGGGGTTCAGTGGGGTTCAGTAGGGTTGGGGTTCAGTGGGGTTCAGTAGGGTTCAGTGGGGTTCAGTGAGGGAGACTCACCTGGAAGACCAGTCCCAAACTGCTGCAGAAACTCCTGACTTCTGGAAACGCCTTCTCCAGAAACACACGCCTCTCACTGCTGGTATCTAGAGGACAGGACACTGCTGGTATCTAGAGGACACTGCTGGTATCTAGAGGACAGGACACTGCTGGTATCTAGAGGACACTGCTGGTATCTAGAGGACACTGCTGGTATCTAGAGGACAGGACACTGCTGGTATCTAGAGGTCACTGCTGGTATCTAGAGGACACTGCTGGTATCTAGAGGACACTGCTGGTATCTAGAGGACAGGACACTGCTGGTATCTAGAGGACACTGCTGGTATCTAGAGGACGGGACACTGCTGGTATCTAGAGGTCACTGCTGGTATCTAGAGGTCACTGCTGGTATCTAGAGGACACTGCTGGTATCTAGAGGACAGGACACTGCTGGTATCTAGAGGACACTGCTGGTATCTAGAAGACACTGCTGGTATCTAGAAGACAGGACTGCTGGTATCTAGAGGACACTGCTGGTATCTAGAAGACAGGACTCTGCTGGTATCTAGAGGACAGGACGCTGCTGGTATCTAGAGAACAGGACGCTGCTGGTATCTAGAGGACACTGCTGGTATCTAGAAGACAGGACACTGCTGGTATCTAGAAGGCGCTGCTGGTATCTAGAGGACACTGCTGGTATCTAGAGGACAGGCCACTGCTGGTATCTAGAGGAGAAGACACTGCTGGTATCTAGAGGACAGGACACTGCTGGTATCTAGAGGACACTGCTGGTATCTAGAGGACACTGCTGGTATCTAGAGGACAGGACACTGCTGGTATCTAGAGGACACTGCTGGTATCTAGAGGACACTGCTGGTATCTAGAGGACAGGACACTGCTGGTATCTAGAGGACACTGCTGGTATCTAGAGGACACTGCTGGTATCTAGAGGACAGGACACTGCTGGTATCTAGAGGAGAAGACACTGCTCCTATCTGGGGTGAAGGTGTATTCCTCTACTAGGTGTGAACTAGTTCTTTGCTTACCGCCGAAGGTGGAGGAGATGAAGACTCGCACCATGTTGGAGGGGGTCTGCCTCCCAGTGGCTCTGCCCCTCAGGACATCCAACATCTCTTGGTCCAGACTCATCTTATCCATCCTCCTCCGCCTCCTCCCCTGGTCCTCAACCACCTCCTCAAACCCCTCCTTAAGGAGGTGCTCTAAGCCTTTAGGAGGTGCTGTGGTCTTTAGGAGGTGCGCTGGTCTTTAGGAGGTGCTCTAAGCCTTTAGGAGGTGCGCTGGTCTTTAGGAGGTGCTCTTAGCCTTTAGGAGGTGCTCTGGTCTTTAGGAGGTGCTCTTAGCCTTTAGGAGGTGCTCTGGTCTTTAGGAGGTGCACTGGTCTTTAGGAGGTGCTCTGGTCTTTAGGAGGTGCGCTGGTCTTTAGGAGGTGCACTGGTCTTTAGGAGGTGCTCTGGTCTTTAGGAGGTGCTCTGGTCTTTAGGAGGTGCGCTGATCTTTAGGAGGTGCGCTGGTCTTTAGGAGGTGCTCTGGTCTTTAGGAGGTGCTCTGGTCTTTAGGAGGTGCACTGGTCTTTAGGAGGTGCTCTGGTCTTTAGGAGGTGCTCTGGTCTTTAGGAGGTGCGCTGATCTTTAGGAGGTGCGCTGGTCTTTAGGAGGTGCGCTGGTCTTTAGGAGGTGCGCTGGTCTTTAGGAGGTGCTCTTAAGGAGGTTGTCTGCTCTTCTAATCATCTGCTAAGTGAAGCTCTGAGACAGCAGGAGGGAGCGGCGTGCGGGTAGACCAAGCTCCTCCTCCTTGGGGCGCAGGTGATCCACCTGCTCCCTGGTGACGGTGTCACTATGAAGGGCCGGGTGGAGGCGGGCGGAGTAGCTGGTAAACAAGGAGCCGCCTGCACACCTCTGGGGAGGGACACATCTGGGTTTCCTTAACGAGTTGAGTTGTTGTTCCTGGAGGAGCTGCAACATAGCCTGAGGTCATCCCAGCTGGCCCGCGGGGGGAACCCCTCCCCGACCGCCCGCACCCAAACAGGCTCCCCTGCTCGGCTGGGAGGGTCCTTTTCAGCCGTCTCCACTCAACACTTTGGCACCAGGGGTGAGCTCCATTGTGCAATGGAAACTAGTGGACACACTCTGAACCCTCTCTAGGTTAGAGCTGGTTAGTTCAGGTACTAGGTGAGAGATAATAAGTGTAGGTAATCAGTTAGATAATGTTAAGTTGAGGTACTGGGTTAGCTATATGTTTTCTGTCACATTATCATGAATAATTCTTTTAGTGTTTTCTCAGTGTGTCTGGTGTCTCCTGACAGTGTGTGTCTGGTGTCTCCTGACGGTGTTTCTGGTGTCTCCTGACGGTGTGTCTGGTGTCTCCTGACAGTGTGTGTCTGGTGTCTCCTGACTGTGTGTCTGGTGTCTCCTGACAGTGTGTTTCTGGTGTCTCCTGACAGTGTGTGTCTGGTGTCTCCTGACAGTGTGTGTCTGGTGTCTCCTGACGGTGTTTCTGGTGTCTCCTGACAGTGTGTTTCTGGTGTCTCCTGACGGTGTTTCTGGTGTCTCCTGACGGTGTTTCTGGTGTCTCCTGACGGTGTTTCTGGTGTCTCCTGACGGTGTTTCTGGTGTCTCCTGACGGTGTGTCTGGTGTCTCCTGACAGTGTGTGTCTGGTGTCTCCTGACAGTGTGTGTCTGGTGTCTCCTGACTTTGTGTCTCTGGACACACAGACAAACTGTCCAAACCGATCGAGGCTCCACAACACAACAGACCGCTGATACGTTTGCAGGGTTTGTTGGTTAGGGTTAGGTTTAGTGGTTTGTTGGTTACATTTGTCGAAAAAGAATGTAAGCCCTTATCTACCTACACACACACACACACACACACACACACACACACAGACTCAAGGTGCACTCATTTATTTATTGATATTTTTCACCAAGACATTGTATTTTCTACAGCGAGTCACTTCCTCCTGAGCGGGCTGTGATTGGTCAGCAGGGGCAGGGGGCGGGGGCTAGCCCTTTACTCAGCAGGAAGGCTTCCGGTTCTTGCCGTCCTATATCTATATCCGCCTCAACCGCTATGCCCTTTGTGATCTGAATTGATTCGTCTCGCAAGCTGCCTTTCGTCTTGGATCCATTATACATATCGGCCCATTCGGGAGCGCTGTGATTCTTGCGTCCAATGTCCCTAGTGAGGAGCATCGCGGAACGCGCACACGCGGGGCTAGCCTCTTTACTCAGCTGGAATGGTCTTCCTCGAGTTTGTCTTCGTTCTACGCCCCTAAAAACTTCCAGGCATCTCGACTGCGTCCACACTGCACGCCGCCATGCTCTGCAGCTAACTACACTGTTCTGCTAGCAGTCCGACCTCAACCCTGACCTCAGAAATATAATATAAAACAATTTTGTAAAATCAGTTGTAACCATGTAGGTTTGTTTATTTAAAACATAATGTAACTAAATCAATTTATTGATTCCATGTACTCAGTACCTTGGCTCACATGATGCCTCATGTTTGAAGCTGGATAAATATATGTTCCCATGGAGAAGACCTCGCTTCCTCAGTAGCACGTAATAGCTGGGCGTCATATCCCCCCGCAAGCGTGGCCATAAAAGGTCCAGCCGCATGTTAGGTCCCTAGACGGTCACAGGTCACCACAGGTCATGGAACGGCCAAACAACTTTCTAACATCGTCTACTTGATCACACAACCTGATGGGAGAGTAGACGCCTGATAGAGTGAGTGAGACGCCTTGAGGACGAGATCGTGATGATGGCAGTGGAGATGACCCTTAGCATGTTATGAGTGAGAGCCGGGAGTGAGATCGCCGTGAGTGAGGTGAGGGAATTCGGCTCGCTTGAACGCTGACGAACGTAGAACGGAGACCCTGGCGATAGCCGGGACCTGCGTGAGCTTATTCCGGTCGCCTCCGGTCCGACAGAGCGGCGTCATGGGAACTCATACTGGCCTTACATGTTACTCGTGTCTGCGCGGCTCCAGGCCGCGGGCCGTGTGTGGAGGGCTGGATCCACCTTGGCCAGCACGAATCTGCCTCACGGTGTAAACATACCCTGTGGAAGAGATGAGACAGTTAACGAGGATATGTCGACAGGAAGAGCGAGTGCAGAGTTCCGGGAGGAGTGAGACAGAGCAATAGGAGTGAGACGGAAGATGAGGTATGAATTACAGGCAAGGATGGTGGAGACAGAAGAGGAGTGATGACAGTAAGAGATGAGCAGGGAGAGGAGTGAGACAGTATAGATTGAGAGACAGGTAGAGGTAGTGAGACAAGTAAGAGAGTGAGACAGGAAGAGGATGTGAAGACAGGGAATAGAGTGTTGACCGATAACTAGGGAGACCGATGGCGCTATCGGGAAAAACCTCGGTCTCTTGTTGAAAACCGGTTCCGACTGTTTTGAATTCCTCTGGAATCGTTTGCCAGTTTTGGCAAACGATTCCCCTTATCGATCCGACCGGCGCGATTGACGTCCCCCGCACGTTGCATAGCTTACGCAAGATAGGTACGCACGTACGTAGCGACGGTCCAGTGCAGCTGCAGCCGGCAACCATGGCCACCCAAGCGGTACAACACAAGCTCGAAAGTGTGGTTACATTTCCGAGAAAGTGAACGAAGACAGCAATGGTAACTCTGCAATCATTTGCATAAACGTGGAATATTTCATCAACGGCATGCGACAATTACTATCAATACTGCAGAAACTATTCTTGCTCACACAGCCAGTGCGAGATAACTTCCTTCGAGTATGGAACCTGTTGATCGCGTTTTCGATACGTCTCGGAGCTTCAATTAATGTTAGTTGATTCTCAGTAGCTTCCAGCATGTATTATAGAAGCCATGCCCCCGTCCCCTGCAAAGATAAACGCCAGCCTATGTGGCTGGAACTAAGAGAGACACCCTGCCCCTGCTGTCAGACTGGCATGAAGGTTGTGTTGTGTGCAGGCGTCCTCACCCCGTCTGAAGAGTGTTCTCCCCACTAAGGGGAGACACTAGCCGAGAGATCACGATTCTTGATGCCTGAAAAAAGCAGATCTTCATTTTCTGGAGATAGAACTTTAATCGTCCATAGCTGCTGAATAATGTGCTGCCATTCCATTGAGTTTGACTGAATTCGTCCACCTGGCTACTGTTTAGAAAAAATCGTATCTGCGTGCTTACTGCCATTCTTGGTATTTGCCACAGTATTATCTTGTCCTCGCGTATGTTGTTAATTTCTACTATACAAGAATATCTATATTCATATATTATTATTATACCTCAAGACAGTTTGTAAAGTCATCATGTTACTTCTAACTGAACTAAAGTTGATTCTAATTGAATTGTTTGTTCTCCATTTTTCCAAATGAGAATCGATAAGAGAATCGATAAAGAACCGAATCGTTTAGCAGAATCGAAAATGGAATCGGAATCGCAAAAATCTTATCAATACCCATCCCTACCGATAAGAGGTGAGACAGGTAAGAGGAGTGAGACAGGTAAGAGGAGTAAGACAGGGAAGAGCAGTGAGACAGGTCAGAGGTGACAGACGGTGTTGCGAGGCGGACTGATGGTTT
>OLKM01000552.1:0-21833 GCA_900291075.1 Melanogrammus aeglefinus | reverse complement strand
CAGCAGACCCGCAACCTGAGGACCAAGGAGAACCAGAGGAGACGCAGTACTGTACGGCACCAGGAGACCAGCTGAGGACCGAGTAGACCGAGAGAGAACCACGAGGTGCGGGGGTCGGGGGTCGGGTCGAAGCAGGTCAGGGTCGGGGTACGGGTTCGGAGGTCAGGGGTCAGGGTCGGGGGCAGTGTTACAGGAGTCGGGTCAGGAGTACGAGGTTCGCAGGGTGCAGGCTGTCGGGGTCCCGGGGTTCAGGGCGGGGTCGGGGTCCGGGGTCGGTCTTGGAGGTATCCGGGGTCAAGGGATCAGGCGGTGGGGGGTCGGGGCTCCAGATGTGTTCGGGGGAGTGGGGGAGATACGGGTCGGGGTCGGGGTTAGTGACGACCTGGCTGAGGGCGATGTATCGCTACCGCGCGGAGGCCACCAGCTGGCGGGGCCGTGCCTCCTCCTCCGAGGGCCAGGAGGATGGAGTGCCATCATAAATACCTGCAGGAGCGTTCCCCAGCCCAAGTGCGGGGGGGGGGTGTAGGAGGTCAGACGCAGCGCTCCGCAGAGGAACCTCAAGCGAGGTGCAAGCGGGCCTGCCCCGTCTTCTGGAAGCTGCTCAGCACCACCTCCCGCTGCTTCCTTACGTAGCGTCCTGCGGGGCGGAGCTCAGGGCGCGTCGCAGCCACCCTCCCGGGCCCTCCCCAGGGTCAAGCCCGTCCACCGCCAACCAGGGCCCCCGGCCCCACAGCCGGCCCGCAGGGCCCCCCAGGGCCGGGGCGGTGGGGCGGTCGGTAAGAGCAGCAGGTGGAACGTTGGGCGGGGACGAGCGGCCGGCAGGGCCAATGGAGGTCCTCGCGGAGAGGAGGCCCACAGCCGTATCCAGAGATCAGCACCAGAGAACTCCCGCCCGCAGGCGACACCCAAACACGACCATGCTATCCCAAGCCAACGCAGAGAGCCCGGAAGGACCCAGCCAACATCCGCTTCCGCCTGGGGCCTGCTCCGGCGGAACACCGGCGTTGGGGGCAGGTTCGAACGGAACTAGGCTCACACTATGCAGGGCCAGGCTGTGGAGGAGGGCCCCCGACGTCGGCCGGGCTCCCTCCCCTGCCGGCGGGCCGAGGAGCCGCACGGGCCAGCCACGGCGCCCGTGCGCGTGCGCCCCCCAGAACGCTCCCAGACAGCTCCCGGGACAGCTCGAGCAACAGCAGACGGTCGTCTTTGCCGCCCCCGGGGCCCGCGTGCAACACCAGGCCAGTGGGGGCGCGCCGCCCCGAGGCCTCCCACAGGCCAGCTTCAGCCGAGGCCCCAGCAGCCGCATTCACCGCCCCCGTCACGGCTCCCGAGGAGACGCTTTGGGAGATCCCCGCTGCCACTCCGGCGTGGCGCTGACCTTCTCCAGGAGCCGGGAGCGCTCTCCTCCCCGGCGTCGGGGCCAAGCGCCCTCCGCTTGCACTCCCAGGAGCCGGGTGATGTGCGCCTCTTCATGTGGGCCACCAAGCTGCGCCCGCAGAGCGCCTCAAAGAGGTATGGGCCACCGCCGGCTCAGACGGCGCCGGTCAGCTCCGCCTGGCTCCCCGACTGAGCTCCAGGCTGTGGCCGGTGCATTAGCGCCAGGGGCCTCCGGGGAGCCCGCGGCATGTCGCCCTCGCCAGCCGGGCCTTCAGGTCGAGGAGCCAGTGCCCGCGCCTGGTCTCAAGTCCCGTCTCCGCCGCCAGGCCGCCGCCAGGAGGCGGGCCAAGCCGCGCTTAGGCCCACTCCCTCGCCGCCGGCCGCGGGGGTGTCTCTGATGAAGAGCAGGGCGTCCCACTGGGCTCCGCCCCCCAGCAGGCCTGCAGTCATCTCAGCCTCGGGGGCTGAACACATGAACATATGAATACATGCCGGCTCAGAGACGCATTCTGTGTGTGTGCTTGTGCGTGCGTGTGTGCTGTCACCTGATTGGTAGAAGCGGTGGGCCTGCTCTGCGGTGAGCTGACCTTTGACCTGGGCCTCGGAGGCCGCGCGGCGGAGCGCCGTCTGCAGCCTCGCCTCGGTGGAGCGCCAGGAGGCGGAGCTAGCCTCCCGCTCCGCCCCCGGCCCCCCATAGGAGGGGAGGTGGCTCCTGATTGGCTGGAGGACGTAGGTGGGCGGGACGGCGTTGGTGTCCCTGAGGAACCATTGGCCGAGGAGCTGGAGGTCGTCGGGGGTCAGCCCCGCCTCCAGGCACCTCAAAGAGAGGGCTCTGGGAGGAGGCGGGGCAACGGCGCGCTTCCCGTACTCGGGAGCAGCAGGGCCTGGGAGGGGAGGGGCCAAGCACATGAGAAGGGGAGGGGGCCACACACATGAGAGGGTGAGGTGTCCTATGAGAGGGTGAGGTTGTCTTATGAGGGTGGAGGTGTCCTATGAGAGGGTGAGGGTCTCACTATGAGAGGGTGAGGTTTCCTATGAGAGGGTGAGGTTGTCTTATGAGGGTGAGGTGTCCTATGAGAGGGTGAGGTTGTCTTATGAGGGTGAGGTGTCCTATGAGAGGGTGAGGGTCTCACTATGAAGGTGGAGCACAGCGAGGTCCTCTCACACGTCTCCATCTCCTTCAGGGCGAGCTCCGCCTCCCGGTGATCCCCCCCGCTGGGACTGCGCAGCCCCCAGCGCAGGTCCACCGCCTGCACACCACACGCCGCACGCACGCAGGCACCGCAGGCACGCAGGCACGCAGGCACGCACGCACACACACACACACACACACACACACACACACACACACACACACACACACACACACACACAGGTTCTCACTATGAGAGGGTTAGGGCTCCCTAGGGTTGGGGTTCAGTGGGGTTCAGTAGGGTTGGGGTTCAGTAGGGTTGGGGTTCAGTAGGGTTGGGGTTCAGTGGGGTTGGGGTTCAGTAGGGTTGGGGTTCAGTGGGGTTGGGGTTCAGTGGGGTTCAGTAGGGTTGGGGTTCAGTGGGGTTCAGTGGGGTTCAGTGGGGTTGGGGTTCAGGTGGGGTTCAGTGGGGTTCAGTGGGGTTGGGGTTCAGTGGGGTTGGGGTTCAGTGGGGTTGGGGTTCAGTGGGGTTCAGTAGGGTTAGGGTTCAGTGGGGTTGGGGTTCAGTAGGGTTGGGGTTCAGTGGGGTTCAGTAGGGTTGGGGTTCAGTAGGGTTGGGGTTCAGTGGGGTTCAGTAGGGTTGGGGTTCAGTAGGGTTGGGGTTCAGTAGGGTTGGGGTTCAGTGGGGTTCAGTGGGTTAGGGTTGGGGTTCAGTGGGGTTCAGTAGGGTTAGGGTTCAGTGGGGTTCAGTAGGGTTGGGGTTCAGTAGGGTTAGGGTTCAGTGGGGTTCAGTGGGGTTCAGTAGGGTTGGGGTTCAGTGGGGTTCAGTGGGGTTCAGTAGGGTTGGGGTTCAGTGGGGTTCAGTAGGGTTGGGGTTCAGTAGGGTTAGGGTTCAGTGGGGTTCAGTGGGGTTCAGTAGGGTTGGGGTTCAGTGGGGTTCAGTAGGGTTCAGTGGGTTCAGTGAGGGAGACTCTCACCTGGAAGACCAGTCCCAAACTGCTGCAGAAAACTCCTGACTTCTGGAAACGCCTTTCCTCAGAACACACACGCCTCTCACTGCTGGTATCTAGGAGGACAGGACACTGCTGGTATCTATCGAGGACACTGCTGGTATCTAGAGGACAGGGACACTGCTGGTATTCTAGAGGACACTGGCTGGTATCTAGAGGACACTGCTGGTATCTAGAGGACAGGACACTGCTGGTATCTAGAGGTCACTGCTGGTATCTAGAGGACACTGCTGGTATCTAGAGGACACTGCTGGTATCTAGAGGACAGGACACTGCTGGTATCTAGAGGACACTGCTGGTATCTAGAGGACGGGACACTGCTGGTATCTAGAGGACACTGCTGGTATCTAGAGGACACTGCTGGTATCTAGAGGACAGGACACTGCTGGTATCTAGAGGACACTGCTGGTATCTAGAAGACACTGCTGGTATCTAGAAGACAGGACTGCTGGTATCTAGAGGACACTGCTGGTATCTAGAAGACAGGAACTCTGCTGGTATCTAGAGAGGACAGGACGCTGCTGGTTATTCTAGAGAACAGGACGCTGCTGGTATCTAGAGGACACTGCTGGTAATCTAGAAGACAGGACACTGCTGGTATCTAGAAGGCGCTGCTGGTATCTAGAGGACACACTGCTGGTTATCTAGAGGACAGGCCACTGCTGGTATCTAGAGGAGAAGACCACTGCTTGGTATCTAGAGGACAGGACACTGCTGGTATCTAGAGGACACTGCGTGGTATCTAGAGGACACTGCTGGTATCTAGAGGACAGGACACTGCTGGTATCTAGAGGACCTGCTGGTATCTAGAGGACACTGCTGGTATCTAGAGGACAGGACACTGCTGGTATCTAGAGGACACTGCTGGTATCTAGAGGACACTGCTGGTATCTAGAGGACAGGACACTGCTCTGGTATCTAGAGGAGAAGACACTGCTCCTATCTGGGGTGAAGGTGTATTCCTCTACTAGGTTTGAACTAGTTCTTTGCTTACCCGCCGAAGGTGGAGGAGATGAAGACTCGCACCATGTTGGAGGGGGTCTTGCCTCCCAGTGGCTCTGCCCCTCAGGACATTCCAACATCTCTTGGTCCAGAACTCATCTTATCCATCCTCCTCCGCCTCCTCCCCTGGTCCTCAACCACCTCCTCAAACCCCTCCTTAAGGAGGTGCTCTAAGCCTTTAGGAGGTGCTGTGGTCTTTAGGAGGTGC
Source organism: Melanogrammus aeglefinus (assembly GCA_900291075.1). Lineage (NCBI taxonomy): Eukaryota > Metazoa > Chordata > Actinopteri > Gadiformes > Gadidae > Melanogrammus > Melanogrammus aeglefinus. Next base: position 17,104 of record OLKM01000552.1, on the reverse strand, counting down.
GCTGGTCTTTAGGAGGTGCTTCTAAGCCTTTAGGAGGTGCGCGCTGGTGGTCTTTAGGAGGTGCTGTCTAGCCTTTTAGGAGGTGCTCTGGTCTTTAGGAGGTGCTCTTAGCTTTTAGGAGGTGCTCTGGTCTTTAGGAGTGCACTGGTCTTTAGGAGGTGCTCTGGTCTTTAGGAGGTGCTCTGTCTTATAGGAGTGCGCTGTCTTTAGGAGGTGCTACTATGGTGCTCTGGTCTTTAGGAGCGTGTGCTCTGGTCTTAGGAGGTGCATGGTCTGGAGCTCTGGTCTTTAGGAGGTGCGCTGGTCTTTAGGAGGTGCGCTGGTCTTAGGAGGTGCACTGGTCTTTTAGGGAGGTGCGCTGGTCTTTAGGAGGTGCGCTGGTCTTTAGGAGGTGCTCTTAAGGAGGTTGTCTGCTCTTCTAATCATCTGCTAAGTGAAGCTCTGAGACAGCAGGAGGGAGCGGCGTGCGGGTAGACCAAGCTCCTCCTCCTTGGGGCGCAGGTGATCCACCTGCTCCCTGGTGACGGTGTCACTATGAAGGGCCGGGTGGAGGCGGGCGGAGTAGCTGGTAAACAAGGAGCCGCCTGCACACCTCTGGGGAGGGACACATCTGGGTTTCCTTAACGAGTTGAGTTGTTGTTCCTGGAGGAGCTGCAACATAGCCTGAGGTCATCCCAGCTGGCCCGCGGGGAGAACCCCTCCCCGACCGCCCGCACCCAAACAGGCTCCCCTGCTCGGCTGGGAGGGTCCTGTTCAGCCGTCTCCACTCAACACTTTGGCACCAGGGGTGAGCTCCATTCTGCAATGGAAACTAGTGGACACACTCTGAACCCTCTCTAGGTTAGAGCTGGTTAGTTCAGGTACTAGGTGAGAGATAATAAGTGTAGGTAATCAGTTAGATAATGTTAAGTTGAGGTACTGGGTTAGCTATATGTTTTCTGTCACATTATCATGAATAATTCTTTTAGTGTTTTCTCAGTGTGTCTGGTGTCTCCTGACAGTGTGTGTCTGGTGTCTCCTGACGGTGTTTCTGGTGTCTCCTGACGGTGTGTCTGGTGTCTCCTGACAGTGTGTGTCTGGTGTCTCCTGACTGTGTGTCTGGTGTCTCCTGACAGTGTGTTTCTGGTGTCTCCTGACAGTGTGTGTCTGGTGTCTCCTGACAGTGTGTGTCTGGTGTCTCCTGACGGTGTTTCTGGTGTCTCCTGACAGTGTGTTTCTGGTGTCTCCTGACGGTGTTTCTGGGTGTCTCCTTGACGGTGTTTTTCGTGGTGTCTCTTTGAACGGTGTTTCTGGTGTCTCCTGACGGTGTGTCTGGTGTCTCCTGACAGTGTGTGTTCTGGTGTCTCCTGACAGTGTGTGTCTGGTGTCTCCTGACAGTGTGTGTCTGGTGTCTCTTCTGACTTTGTGTTCTCTGGACACACAGACAAACTGTCCAAACCGATCGAGGCTCCACAACACAACAGACCGCTGATACGTTTGCAGGGTTTGTTGGTTAGGGTTAGGTTTAGTGGTTTGTTGGTTACATTTGTCGAAAAAGAATGTAAGCCCTTATCTACCTACACACACACACACACACACACACACACAGACTCAAGGTGCACTCATTTATTTATTGATATTTTTCACCAAGACATTGTATTTTCTACAGCGAGTCACTTCCTCCTGAGCGGGCTGTGATTGGTCAGCAGGGGCAGGGGGCGGGGGCTAGCCCTTTACTCAGCAGGAAGGCTTCCGGTTTTGGTTCACGCCCCAAAAACTTCCGGAGCATCTCGGAGGCGTCCAATGAGCCGCCAGGCTGCAGAATACACTTCCTGTAGTCCATACCCACCTAGAAATATAATATAAACATATTGTAAAATCAGTGTACCTGTAGTTTGTTTATTTAATACATAATGTAATAATCAATTTATTGATCCATGTATCAGTACCTTGGGCTCCATGATGCCCTCATGTTTGAAGCGGCTGTAGAACATGTCCATGGAGAAGACCTCGCTCCACAGGTAGCCGTAATACTGGGCGTCATACCCCCCCGCAAGGTGGCCAAAGGTCGCCGGCATGTTGGTCCCTAGAGGTCACAGGTCAACCACAGGTCAGAGGACGGCCAAACAACTTTTAACATCGTCTACTTGATCACACAACTGATGGGAGAGTGAGACGCCGTGATAGAGTGAGTGAGACGCCTTGAGTGAGTGAGTGAGTGAGTGAGTGAGACGCCGTGAGTGAGACGCCGTGAGTGAGTGAGTGAGTGAGTGAGAGAGAGACAGACCTGGCGAGGCGGGGACCCCCAGGATCTCAGCGGACAGGCGGCTGTACTCGTCTGCGGGCTCCAGGCCGGGCCGGGTGTGGAGGGCCTGGTCCACCTTGGCCAGCACGATCTGCCTCAGGTTAAACATACCTGTGGAGGAGTGAGACAGTTAAGAGGAATGAGACAGGGAAGAGGAGTGAGACAGGGAGGAGTGAGACAGGGAATAGGAGTGAGACCGGGAAGATGAGTGATACAGGGAAGATGAGTGAGACAGGGAAGAGGAGTGAGACAGGTAAGAGGATTGAGACAGGGAAGAGGAGTGAGACAGGTAAGAGGTGAGAGACAAGTAAGAGGAGTGAGACAAGTAAGAGGAGTGAGACAGGGAAGAGGAGTGAGACAGGGAATATGAGTGTGACCGATAAGTAGGGATGGGTATCGAAAACCGGTTCTTGTTGAGAACCGGTTCCGACTGTTTTGATTCCTTGGAATCGTTTGCCAGTTTTGCAAACGATTCCCTTATCGATTCCGAGCCGGCGCGAATGACGTCCCCACGCACGTTGCATAGCTTACGCAAGATAGGTACGCAACGTACGTAGCGACGTCCAGTGCAGTGCAGCCGGCAACATGGCACCCAAGCGGTACAAACGCTCGAAAGTGTGGTTACATTTCACGAGAAAGGGTGACAACAGGGTAACTTGCAATATTTGCAAAGTGGATATTTCATCAACGGGAGGAAATACTACCAATATGCAGAAATATTTGCGCACACAGCATGCGATAACTTTGAATGAATGTCGCGTTTTCGATACGCTCCGGAGTGATTCTCAGTAGCTCCAGCTGTATAGAAGCCTGCCCCCCGTCCCCTGCAAAGATAACGCCACCCTATGGTGGTGGAACAAGAGAGACACTCTGCCCCTGCTGTCAAGACTGGCTGAAGGGTTTCTGTGTGTGCAGGCGTACTCCACCCCATCTGAGAGGGTGTTCTCCACAGCTGGAGACACCATAAGTCCCGAGAGATCACGCATTCTGCCTGAAAAAGCAGACATGCTCATTTTTCTGCAGAAGAATTGTTAATACGTCATAGCTGTAATAATGCTCAGTTCCATTGAGTTTGACTGAATTCGTCACTGGCTATTAGAAAAATGTTACTGGATGTTACTGGCCATTCTTGTATTTGCCACAGAATAACTTATCTTGTATTGTATGTTGTTAATTTCTACATACAAGAATATTTTATTTTTATTATATATTATACCTCAGAGACAGTTTTTTAAAGTCATCACATGTTACTTCTAAACTGAACTAAAGGTTGATTCTAATTGAATTGTTTGTTCTCCATTTTTTCCAAATGAGAATCGATAAGAGAATCGATAAAGAACCGAATCGTTTAGCAGAATCGAAAATGGAATCGGAATCGCAAAAATCTTATCAATACCCATCCCTACCGATAAGAGGTGAGACAGGTAAGAGGAGTGAGACAGGTAAGAGGAGTAAGACAGGGAAGAGCAGTGAGACAGGTCAGAGGTGACAGACCGGTGTTGGCGAGGCGGGACTTGATGAGTTTGTCCAATAGAACGTCGGGGATGGGACTTCCTGTCTTGTAGTGGCGCGACATCCTCCTCAGTGGCTCCGCCTCCCACACCCAGTTCTCAAGCATCTGGGACGGCGCCTCCACGAAGTCCCGCTCCACGTGGGTCCCGCTGAACATGGCGTAGTCCGCCTGAGGAAGTGACATCACAGCCGTCAGGGCCCCGCCCCTGGGGTGAGCCAGACAGGAAGTGAGTGGAGAGAGAGGGTGAGTGGAGCAAGGGATCTGTACCTGAGCACAGAGCTGGTGCATGACGTGTCCGAACTCGTGGAAGTAGGTCTCCACCTCGTCGTGCTGCAGCAGGCTGGGTCCGGCCGCCGTGGGCTTGCTGAAGTTGGCCACCATGGCCGCCACCGACATCTGCCGGGATCCGTCCGGGAGCAGGCAGCCGGGCTGCAGGCCGAAGCAGGCGGCGTGGCCGTACTTCCCCTCCCTGAGGCCGGACCAGAGCCTCAGTATCACTCCTCAGTATCACTCCTCAGAGCCTCAGTATCACTCCTCAGAGCCTCTGTATCACTCCTCAGAGCCTCTGTATCACTCCTCAGAGCATCAGTATCACTCCTCGGGGCCTCAGTATCACTCCTCAGAGCCTCAGTATCACTCCTCAGGGCCTCAGTATCACTCCTCAGAGCCTCTGTATCACTCCTCAGGGCCTCAGTATCACTCCTCAGAGCCTCAGTATCACTCCTCAGAGTAGTCACTCCTCAGAGCATCAGTATCACTCCTCAGGGCCTCAGTATCACTCCTCAGAGCCTCAGTATCACTGCTACTCAGCATCACTCCTCAGAGCCTCAGCATCACTCCTCAGAGCCTCAGCATCACTCCTCAGTATCACTCCCTGACTATCACTCCTCGGCTTCACTCCTCTCACTAGTCTCTACTGGGCCGCGGGACAGAGCAGGTCTTCCTTTAATCACCCTGGTCTGAACGGTAGAACCAGAACCTCACCTGGTCTCAGCTCACCTGGTCTCACCGGGGGAACAGGCAGAACCTCACCTGGGGAAGAGGTCTAGGTAGAACTGGCCCACCAGGGCGGAGGAGGCACGGTCGGTGACGGAGTAGAGGGTGACGTCGGGGTGCCAGACGGGGGCGCCGGCCACCAGCTGGAAAGAGAGCCCCAGCAGCTCCTGGTAGATGGCCAGCAGGCCCTCCGTCACCACCTCCATCGGGAAGTACTCCTTCAGCTGGTTTTGGTCCACCGCGTAGTGCAGCTCCTCCACCTGCACCCCCACCACAAGAACATGTACTCCGTCAGCTCCTCCACCTGCACCACCACGTCTACTAATTTAATCAGTGTCTACCAGTTGAGGACCCCGACTGAGCCAGATCAAACCAGATAACACCAGACTGAGCCAGATCAAACCAGACTGAACCAGATCAAACCAGATAACACCAGACTGAGCCAGATCAAACCAGACTGAACCAGATCAAACTAGGTAACACCGGTCTGAGCCAGATCAAACCAGATAACACCAGACTGAGCCAGATCAAACCAGATAACACCAGACTGAGCCAGATCAAACCAGATAACACTGGTCTGAGCCAGATCAAACCAGATAACACCAGACTGAACCAGATCACACCGGTCTGAACCAGATCAAAGCAGCCCGTGCCGGAGCCTAGCGGCGGGCCCACCTGGGTCATGTAGTAGCGCGTGTCCCAGGCGTGCAGCTGTCCATCGAAGGCCAGCCCCCTCTTCTCACACTCCTTCTCCTTCAGCTGCAGAAGCACCACCCGTTCCTCCTCGCCCAGCGGCCTCAGCTTACGGCCCAGGTCCTCTGGAACCAACACACCTCAGGTCAGCTTCACCCACACACAGCTCCTCCTCCTCCACCCACCAGGGACCTGAGGACGCTCACCAAGGAAGCCGGCCACCTTCTGCCCAGACTTGGCCATGTTCATCTCCAGCACAAAGTCTGCGTGCGTACTAAAGCCCAGCAGCGAGCTCTTCTGGCCGCGTAGCAACACCAGCTGCTTCAGGATGGACGAGTTCTCCTGTAGGGGAGCACAACGAAGGGTTAGGGTGGTGTGGTGGAGGTGTGAGGATGGAGGTGTGAGGGAGAGGTGGAGGGGGGAGGTGTGAGGGAGAGGTGGAGGGGGGAGGTGGAGGATGGAGGTGTGGAGGTGTGAGGGGGAGGTGGAGGTGTGAGGGGGGGAGGTGTGAGGGGGAGGTTCACCTTCTGACAGCGGGAGTTGAAGGCGTTCTCCAGGGCCTTGCGGGTCTCGGGGTTCCAGCACTTCTTCATGGTGGGGAAGTAGTGCGGGTACTTCAGAGAGACCTGCAGCAGGTCGCCCTCCACCTCCAGAGACCCCAGGAAGTCCTCTGGGAGGCCCCCCTGCACAACACAACTCACACTGAAGCAACACAACCTGAGACTGAAGCAACACAACCTCAGACTGAAACAACACAACCTCAGACCGAAGCAACACAACCTCAGACTGAAGCAACACAACCTCAGACTGAAGCAACACAACCTCAGACTGAAACAACACAACCTGAGACCGAAGCAACACAACCTCAGACTGAAGCAACACAACCTGAGACCGAAGCAACACAACCTCAGACTGAAACAACACAACCTCAGACTGAAGCAACACAACCTCAGACTGAAGCAACACAACCTCAGACTGAAACAACACAACCTCAGACTGAAGCAACACAACCTCAGACTGAAACAACACAACCTCCGACTGAAACAACACAACCTCAGACTAACACTGGTGGTGTAAAGGTGGAGGTGGTGGTTTTAAGGTGGAGGTGGTGGTGTAAAGGTGTAGTGTAGAGTTGGTGGTGTAAAGGTGGAGGTGGTGGTGTAAAGGTGGAGGTGGTGGTGTAAAGGTGTAGTGTAGAGGTGGATGTGGTGGTGTAAAGGTGTAGTGTAGAGTTGGTGGTGTAAAGGTGGAGGTGGTGGTGTAGTGTGCAGGAGGTGCTGTAAAGGTGGAGGTGGTGGTGTAAAGGTGTACTGTAAAGGTGGAGGTGGTGGTGTAAAGGTGGAGGTGGTGGTGTAAAGGTGTCGTGTAGAGGTGGAGGTGGTGGTGTAAAGGTGGAGGTGTAGTGTGGAGGTGGTGGTGTAAAGGTGTAGTGTAGAGGTGGTGGTGTAAAGGTGGATGTGTAGTGTGGGGGTGGTGGTGTAAAGGTGTAGTGTAGAGGTGGTGGTGTAAAGGTGGAGGTGGTGGTGTAAAGGTGTAGTGTAGAGGTGGAGGTGTAAAGGTGGAGGTGTAGTGTAGTGTGGAGGTGGTGGTGTAAAGGTGGAGGTGTAGTGTGGAGGTGGTGGTGTAAAGGTGGAGGTGGTGGTGTAAAGGTGGAGGTGTAGTGTGGAGGTACTCACCGAGCTGCTCGCGGGTGAAGCCCAGGCAGGTGGTGTCCTCGTTCAGGTTTTTGCTGAAGTCGATGCTCAGGTTGCTCAGCTCCTTCTTGATGCTCTTGATCTCCTGAGAAACACAACGTTCACCCCTTCACCACCACAATGTTCACCCCTTCACCACCACAACGTTCACCCCTTTACCACCACATGTTCACCCCTTCACCAACGTGTTCACCCCTTCACCACCACAATGTTCACCCCTTCACCAATGTGTTCACCCCTTTACCACCACATGTTCACCCCTTCACCAACGTGTTCACCCCTTCGCCATCACACCTAACCCCCTCCTAGCCCTCCTCCTAGCCCCCCTCCTAGACCTCCTCCTAGCCCCCCTCCTAGCCCCCTCCTAGCCCTCCCTCCTAGCCCTCCTCCTAGCCCTCCTCCTAGCCCCCTCCTAGCCCTCCTCCTAGCCCCTCCTCCTAGCCCCTCCTAGCCCGTACCTCCTAGGCCCCTCCTCCTAAGCCCTCCTCCTAGCCCCCCCTCCTAGCCCTCCTCCTAGCCCCCCTCCTAGCCCGTACCTCCTAGCCGTACCTCCTAACCCCCCTCCTAGCCCCCCTCCTAGCCCCCCTCCTAGCCCTCCTCCTAGCCCCCCTCCTAGCCCGTACCTCCTAGCCCCCCTCCTAGCCCCCCTCCTAGCCCTCCTCCTAGCCCCCCTCCTAGCCCCCCTCCTAGCCCTCCTCCTAGCCCGTCTCCTAGCCCGTACCTCCTAGCCCGTCTCCTAGCCCGTACCTCCTAGCCCGTCTCCTAGCCCGTACCTCCTAGCCCCCCTCCTAGCCCGTACCTCCTGGGTCTTCCGTGGGCAGGTGGAGGCCGTTCCTCTGGCCCAGTTTGATCAGACGCTCCAGGAACCGTCTGGACTCTGGATCCAAGGCCTCCGCCTCCAGCTGCTGCTGCAGGAGCGCAGAGTGGTACGCAGTGTGTTACCGCAGTGTGTCAGTGTGTCACCTCAGTGTGTCAGTGTGTCACCTCAGTGTGTCAGTGTGTTACCACAGTGTGTCAGTGTGTTACCACAGTGTGTCAGTGTGTTACCGCAGTGTGTCAGTGTGTTACCGCAGTGCGTCAGTGTGTTACCACAGTGTGTTAGTGTGTCCCCTCAGTGTGTGACCTCAGCGTGTTACCGCAGTGTGTCAGTGTGTTACCGCAGCGTGTCAGTGTGTTACCGCAGTGTGTCAGTGTGTCACCTCAGTGTGTCAGTGTGTCACCTCAGTGTGTCAGTGTGTTACCGCAGTGTTAGTGTGTTACTTTACCGCAGTGTGTCAGTGTGTTACCGCAGTGTGTCAGTGTGTTACCGCAGTGCGTCAGTGTGTTACCGCAGTGTGTTAGTGTGTTACCGCAGTGTGTTACCGCAGTGCGTCAGTGTGTTACCTCAGTGTGTCACCTCAGTGTGTCAGTGTGTCACCGCAGTGTGTCAGTGTGTTACCGCAGTGTGTCAGTGTGTTACCGCAGTGTGTTAGTGTGTTACCGCAGTGCGTCAGTGTGTTACCTCAGTGTGTCACCTCAGTGTGTCAGTGTGTCACCGCAGTGTGTGTCAGTGTGTTACCGCGCAGTGTGTCAGTGTGTGTTACCGCAGTGTGTCAGTGTGTTACCGCAGTGTGTGTCAGTGTGTTCACCTCAGTGTGTCAGTGTGTCACCTCAGTGTGTTCAGTGTAGTGTGTTACCGCAGTGCGTCAGTGTGTTACCTCAGTGTGTCACCTCAGTGTGTCACCTGCACGCAGTGTGTCAGTGTGTTACCGCAGTGTGTCAGTGTGTTACCGCAGTGTGTCAGTGTGTTACCGCAGTGTGTCAGTGTGTTACCGCAGTGTGTCAGTGTGTTACCGCAGTGTGTCAGTGTGTTACCGCAGTGTGTCAGTGTGTTACCGCAGTGTGTCAGTGTGTCACCTCAGTGTGTCAGTGTGTCACCTCAGTGTGTCAGTGTGTTACCGCAGTGTGTCAGTGTGTTACCGCAGTGTGTCAGTGTGTTACCTCAGTGTGTTACCGCAGTGTGTCAGTGTGTTACCACAGTGTGTCAGTGTGTCACCTCAGCGTGTCAGTGTGTTACCTCAGTGTGTCACCTCAGTGTGTCAGTGTGTTACCGCAGTGTGTCAGTGTGTTACCTCCAGCGCTACGATCCTGAGGTAGACGTCCTCCCTCATGCTCATCTCCACGTCGAACTCAGACAGCTTCTTGTCTGCCTCTGTGCTGGAGGCGCGCACCTCCTTGCAGGAGGATACGTGCTGCGGGAAGTCCAGCATGTTCCTCTGGACTAAAGAGAGGAACCAACACACAGAGGAACGTCAGGGGAACGCTTAGAGAGGAACCAACACACAGAGGAACGTCAGGGGAACCCTTATGGCCGGCTCAGACTACACGATTCTCAGACATCCCTCCACGATTTAACATGTCACACTATACGATCCCAGAGCCAGGAAATCGGGCGTTGTCTTGTCGGAAGACTGGCCACACTACACGATTCTAGGGTGCGATGCTCTTTACTTTGTATCATTCACGTTTACAAGATATTTAGAAAATCAAAGGTTTAGAACTGACATAAATGTTTTTTTACATTTTTGTCATAAAGGTTCCAGTAGTTTTTATATCTGCTCAATGCAGCAACTCCTGACAGTAGTTGTGTTGCGAGTGACATGAGCGATGTAAATATACTGCCGCATTTCAACCAAAGTTGTCTCCATTATGTTTCATTTTCTCTCGTTTTCTTCATTAGCATTCTTCTTCTTGCTATTGATCGCATTCATTTTTTGTAGTAGCCTAGTTATTAGGTGCGTTTCCATCAGCTGTTTAGATGCGCATCTAGATGTATCGCATCGGAAAATGATGATGGAAACGCCCGTTGATTTTGCATTTAAAAATCCCCTGATTCGCACAAAATGAAATACGCTCGCTATGGCCGGGTTTTGGTTGATTCGAATGGGATGGAAACAGCTGTATGCGAATCAAGTGTGACGTAGCGCACTTTGACCCCGACTGCTTCGACGGAATGTTTACAGGCTGGTTGCCATGACAACCCGCGGAAAATCTCGCGTGACTTAGAAAACTCGCGCGAATTTGTAGTTTTCACCGAAGTCCGTTCTTTTGATGGAAAACACACATGATTCGAATTTCTTTTAATGCGCATTGCCCAGTAATGCGAATCACTTTGGATGGAAACATGGCTACTGTGTACTCAGCGTAGTGCAGTGAAGTCAGTTGGTACACACTGAGCTCCAGCTGTTGGTAGGGTTCCCTCACGCAACTGGGGGCGTGGTTCCCTCATGATGGCTACGTCATGCGATTCCCCAAAAAATTCTGACATGCCAAACTTTTCGTCGTGGGGCTTTTGAACGTCGTCGAAGAAAACATTGCAGATCGCAAGCATGTCACATTACAAGACCTCGTCTCGTCGCCGACCGGTCAAAATCGTGTACGATTCTCAAATGTGTCTTCGACGAAAGAATCGGGGCAAAATCGGGCTGAAATCGTGTAGTCTGAGCCGGCCATTAGAAGAGTGTGTTAGTTCAGCATGTTCCTCTGGACTACACTCAGAGGAATGCCTATCTTTATACTATGTCTATAATTAGAGTTTATACTATACACACACGCAGAAAATGTTTATACTATAATACTACTAATATACTACTACATATACTGTATATATATATTCACTAAAACATGTGGACAGACAGACAGACAGACAGACAGACAGACAGACAGACAGACAGACAGACAGACAGACAGACAGACAGGCAGGCAGACAGGCAGGCAGGCAGGCAGACAGGCAGGCAGGACGCCAGAGAGGGCCTCGTGCTAGCAGCACCAGGGCTAAAGTGCTGACCAGTCCAGTACTGAATCAGAGCTTTGTCACAAACAGCAGGAGGAGCCACGCTCTGATAGCTACAGGACAAAGGACTACCCTCAGGAGCTCCAGCTACACACAACCGTGGAACCATAGAACCATGGGTTCTCACCCTGCACACCCGTGGAACCATAGAACCATGGTTTCTCTCCCCTACACACAACCATAGAACCATGGGTTCTCTCCCCTACACACAACCATAGAACCATGGGTTCTCACCCCTACACACAACCATAGAACCATGGGTTCTCACCCCTACACACAACCATAGAACCATGGGTTCTCACCCCTACACACAACCATAGAACCATGGGTTCTCTCCCCTACACACAACCATAGAACCATGGGTTCTCTCCCCTACACACAACCATATAACCATGGGTTCTCTCCCCTACACACAACCATATAACCATGGGTTCTCTCCCCTACATACAACCATAGAACCATGGATTCTCACCCCTACACAGAACCACAATAACAAACCAAGACGATTCCATATTAGAACAGAGAAGTTGGACGCAGTTAAGTCTGTCAGTACCTGCGTGTGCGTGTGCGTGTGTGTGTGTATACCTGTGTACTCCACCTCCACGTCCGCCAGGGCCTTCAGCGTGTTGTCCCGGGTGACGGCGCCCAGCTCCAGCGCCCCCACGGCGTCGTACACGCGCTTGGTCTGAGAGATCAGCTCAGCGGCCAGGGCCTGGATCTGCTCCGGGGTCCGGTCCCACACCAGCCGGTTGGCCCCCGCTCGCGCCCCTCTACTGGGAACACAACACCCGGGGGGGGGCATTAGGACATTACATTTACCCCCCCCGGCCCCAGCTCCGTCTTAAAGCTTCTCCCGTTCCATTAACTCATTACAACTGAACGGCGACAGATATACCATCACCACACACACACACACACACACACACACACACACACACACACACACACACACACACACACACACACACACACACACACACACACACACACACACACGTTATTATGAGCCTGACAGCTGAGGATGGGGTACTTCTGCCAATCAATATACCTATCAAATCGTGCGACCTAGTGGTTCCGCGCATGCGCATACCGACACATTTATCTTTGGTGGAAAACGCACTGTACCCCTGACATCTCCAATAAAGACCTTATCAAACCAGGGAGCAACCATCGGGCAGAACACAAAGTCTATCGGATCATGTTAATCTTTCAAAAGATGCAGCTTTATACACCAGTTTTAAAGATAGGGTCCGGCTCCACTCACCTGTAGGCCCCATGTCAGATGGATCAAGTATTTCTGGAGCTCTAATGACTTATGGTTATTATTATGATGGATAGTTGTGGATAACGTTAGCCTTCCCTTTAGAAAAACACGCTTCTTCACTCACTTCCCGCGTTACCTGACGTCATAAAACACGCGCACGACCCAGCGTGTGTGCGAGTGCTCATGGATGAGATCAAATGCATTTGGATTTGTATGACTATTCTCTGTGGGATTATAGCGCTATTATTTTTTATAAATTCCTATGTAAGGACTGATATATTATTTATTTCATTTCATTTATTATTTGTATGTTATTTTTATTTGTTATTAGTTATATAATATTATATTATTTATTATATTTATTATATATATATATATATAGTATTATATATAGTATATATATATATATTAATATATATTATATATAATATTAAATAATATTATATTATATTTTATATATATATTTTTATTTTTATATATTTATTTTTGTTATCTATTGTATTTTGATTCCTGCTCACTACTTTGATATGGCTACTCACCTAGGTTCAGGCTAACGGTAGAGAGCTATCCTTGTGGTTGTGTAGTAGTACACCTCCAGCCGGCGGGCTGTGCATTAGAGTAGCAGGCGCCCTACTGTTGGAACACGAAGGCGGCTCCAGAGAAGCCTCTTATATAGCGCTAGCTCCTTCAGACGCGCTGGTAGGAGATCCACTTTACACTCTCTTTTAATATTAATAATGATGACTTTGAGACAGTTTGTATGTTTGTGCGCCGACTTATGTTGGCTTTGGTTAGGCAGCTACTAAAACCAGCTAACTAACTCGCTATTAACTAGCTACTTAACGTGGTGTAACTAGCCGACCTCATCGCTTCAGTTCTAAGTTAAACCCTCGTTGCTTATTTAAAGAGTGTTCAGCCTGGAGGCTGAGGGAAAGTTAAAGATAAAGATCTCTTCAAGGAGACGCTCAGCCTGGGTTAGCGGGGCTGGTAGAGGGTTCTGAGCTATGCTGCGAAGATGCGTGGCGCACCACAACCGGACAGAGCAGACACACACGACAGAACAAACACACACACAGTGCGCGCACACACACACACACACACACAGCACATACACACATACACACCCACACACACACACAGCACACACAACACATACACACAATAGTAGCTGCTGCTAGCATGACACACACACGCACTCTGCAACTAGCCTGTTCCTACTCTGGACTTTTCATATTCATCCTTTATCCAAGATTGGATTTGATTGTTTACTAACTAACGCATCGTAGACATCCCACCGTTCTAGTAATTATATATATGTCCTCCTCCACCGTTGTTGATAACAAGTGGTTCTTCTCTATCTTAAATGTTAATTGGCTGCATTTATACCTCACTTTTCTAACCAGCGGCCACTTAAAGCGCTTTACAATACTGCCTCACATTCACTTATTCATGCACACATTCACACACCGACGGCAGAGTCAGCCAAGCAGGGTGAGACGTCTCGCTCAGGGACACCTCGACCATCAGGGCCTTCAGGTTACTTCCTGAGCCGCATGCCGCCCCTAAATGAGTAACCCCATTAAGGGCCTCGCGTGTGTTCCTCTGGTCAGTTTCTCCCTTCCCAGTCAGAGGTCCTCTTGTCGGCCGCAGCCTATGGCACACGCAGCGGCTCTGGCCTTCATCCAGTTCCAGTTCGTCCACAGCAGCTGGCTCCGGCCAGCTGTTCTCTGACGGCCAGGAGAGCCTAGAAGGTGGGTCCTCCGTGGGGGGTTAGGGCTAACTGCCGCTCCACAAGGAGCACCCCACACTGACGGTGGCTTGTAGTACTTGTGCTTAGTGTTCCTATGTAAAGCCTCCTCGATCTCAGGCTTTTTTAAGCGGTTAACAATTGCATTTTGGTAGTCTACTAGATATGTCTCATGCTCGCTTGTATGTAAGGAGTACCCACTTATTATTCTGTTCATTTCAGGCAAACAGTTGCAGTGTCTTTCAAAAAAACGTTCTGATTTTACCATGTCACTTTAAGGAGCACCGCCTCCCAGTAACCCATCTGCTGTGATGGTCGCACACCCACTCTTTTGCGATTGGTCGAACGCTTTGCGTGTGCACGGACTAATTCCTCCCCAAGGAGTTGTAAAACATTGGGGGTTGGCAGAAGGCTAGACTTCTGTAACGCCACACTGCAGTCGTGACGTCTATCATTTACGGAAGTTTTTAGTTTGAGGATAGACAAGCCCGTGCTTCACCCTTATGAGGGCGTGAGAGGATACATACGTCATCTAACATGTAAATCTAAAGCCAACCCCTGAGGTGACCCTAACCCCTGAGGTGCCTCAACCCCTGGAGGCTGACCGCTAACCCTGACCTGAGGTGACACCCTACCTGACCTCATACGTGTTTACGCTAACCTGAGGTATACTACCTGAGTCGCTAACCCTTGACAGGAACCCTAACCAGGTACCTAAACCCCTGATCAGGGTGACCTATCCAGGTGCCATAACCCTAGCCTGAGGTGAACCCCTGAGTGACTAACCTGAACCTGAGGTGACCCCTGAACCTAACCCCTGAGGTGACCCCTGAGTTGACCTGACCTACCTGAGGTGACTCTAACCCTGAGGTGACCCCTGCCCGGTGATCCCTAACCCCTGAGGTTGACCTACCTAGGACGGTCCCCCTGTAGGCTCTTATGTTGCGGACGGACAGATGATACGGGACGCAACAAACTTCTGGTTGAATGACTCTCGAAGACGACGGACCCAGCTTCAGGTAATCTACTGCACGTGTTGGTGTGTGTGGTGTTGTACCTGTCTGGTGGTTCTACTATGGTCCTAGTAGCACTGTCTGGTGGATCTTGTGTCTGCTGTCCGTACTGTACAACCTGTCTGGTGGTATCTCTTGTGCTTCAATGTAGGAACCGGTGTTCTGGTGGTGCTCTCTCGGCGGAGGTTAGTATGTGTCTTCCAGTTGGCGGCTTCCGTGTTTGGGCGGCGGTCGAGGTGTCGACCAGGATGGAAGCAGCACTGGCTAGTTCCCCGACGCTCGGCCACGAGATCTATCAGCTTGCTATGAAGACGGTCAGCGAGCCAGCAGAACAGTGCCCACTTAATTATGGTGATTTATTCACAGCCGAACGTTCTCTATATAATATATCAATCGAACAGTAATTATATATCAGAGCCACAGTGTATTATATATTCGATATATCCAGTAACAGTTATGATATAGTATATATACAGTGAATGTTCATCATGCTGCATGTTTAGTTTATTGGCTAACGGGTGTAACGGTAACTGAAGCCACCGGTTCGCGTTCAAATAGTTTAGAATTCATGGTTTTAAGTACAATGAGCGCGGAGGTAGAAACAACCATTTCCGCATTTCCACCGGAGTGTCGGTTCGGTGTGAGTTGCGTGAAGGTTGCGTTCGCACAATCTCCGTTATCGGCCGCATTTCCACCACAACAGTGCCCTTTGTATAAGCCAAGGTACGCGAATCCGCGATTTAGACCGCGGCAGCTAAGTAGCATAAGTGTGACAGTGTAGACTGGATATAATCCAAGGAACAAGAAGGAGCGCCAATGAAAAAGATCAAAACTGTAGCAAGCAACTTTGTGTGCTCACTTTTTTTCAAGTAAACAAGCTTTCGCCTCGCGGTAATAATGTGCGTTTTTACTTATCCCCGTCTCACAGAGGGCAATTCCTATCGACCATCAGGATGCGTGTTTAGCTCAAATTGCCCGGCGCCCTCTCGGCGTCTCAGTATGTCCTAGGAGGCGCGTATATACATTAGTTTGGCCATTCCATTAATTATTCGCACGCAGATATTATATTCAAATTATTATTCCGTGTTTTCTGTTGTAAATCCTGGCACCGACCGAATCGGTTCCTACGTAATGTATTCAGTTACAGCCTATGGCTAACCATTGTCACTATTATATTAATTATCTAGCCAAAGTATCATATATTCATAGTATAGCTAGTCTATATTTATTGGTACCACCAAGTCAGGCTGCTTGGGGGTTTATTATAGGTATGTGCAATGTATCGATATGACTGCTGTATATCCAGAATGCTCGTGTGTACCGCGGCTCTGCGTATTATTGGATCGGTGGGGTTGATCACATGATGTTGTTAGTGCTGCTCTCGTACCATTGTTGCTTATGGTCAATGATTGTGTGTTGCGCTCCCGCCCTGTCCGGTGACATACAGGCAACGCCTGACTCCCCCACGAGAACAGATGGACCGACAGGCCGGAGGACTAAAACACGCGGATGGTGTGCAGGTGTAGGTCAGTACACAGAGTATTACTGGGGTAGTCCCAAGAGGGGTAGTGACCAGCGAGATTCTTGGGGGGGAGTACCAGAATCTTCTGGGGGTGCACCGAGTATTCATGGGTGGTAGCACCAAGCGTCATTCGGGGGAGCACCAGAGTTATGGGGGTAGTACAGAGGGTAGTACCAGAGTTTCTGGGGGTCGTACCGGTATTACTGGGAGGGAGCACCAGGTTATGGAGTAGGTACGAGGTGCAGTACCAGAAATTGACTGGGCGGTCGTCAGAGAGGTAGTACCGAGTGACTTACGGGGGGCACCAGAGTATATGGGTAGAGATGGTAGCAACCAGAGTGATTCCTGGGGTAGCACAGATAGTAGGTAGTACAGGTCGGTTTACCGAGTATTACTTGAGGGGAGCACCGAAAGTATTACTGGGGGGAGTACCGAGTATTTCTGGTGCAGTGTATTACTGGTGGTGCACCGAGTCATTAGCATGGAGGTGCACAGATATTATGGAGTAGGTCGTACCAGAGGTTAGTAAGAGTATATACTGGGGGA
>OLKM01000551.1:105808-280343 GCA_900291075.1 Melanogrammus aeglefinus | reverse complement strand
ATTCACTGTATTAAGAGGATGTTATACGTGGAGCTTTTTTCTTTTCTTTAATTTCGTGTTAAAAAGTTGGAACTAATGATTGTGTTCGCGAATGAGGGGATTATGATAAGTAAGTGTTTGTGCGTTGTTTCCCCTGCTTCAATTTCCCCAGTTTCAACTAAAATGGGCTATATACCTTTCATAGAAGTTGATATACCAAAAAATAAAACTGTTGCGATACACCTTCATGTTATCAAACTACTATTCACATGCCGCTATATTCACTATAATCACTCACATTCTCAAAGTAAATATTGGCCCATAGCACTGAGACTGCTATCGAGATGAAGTGAATACATATAACAGATAGTAATAAGTTATAGGCTATGATTGGAAGTTTAGCAGTATGATGTGCAGTAAAGAACACTGTAGAAGAATTTGTGGTGGATGGACTATGACAAAGAAGCTGATATTATTGGTTAAATGTATATAAATCGGCTTGGCGAAGCGGCATAGAAAAAGATCGACCTCAATGAATGTCGCCTATAGGTGGCAGAACCGAAATTGCATTGTACTTTACAGACTTTCAATGAAATGTTTATTTAATGATATAAATTAAAGTTTATTCATAGAATGTCCTTTTGATGTTGAGAATTGTAATGCTAATTATGGTCTATTAATTCTGTCCTCCATGCTGTTCTGTTATTTGTGATGGCCTTACCTGTGATGTGTCCTCTGTTCCCCAAAGTAAGGCTATTGAGGGCGGTCGGGTCTCGGCCTAGTCGCGGCCTATATCCAAACCTGGTGTCTGAATGCTCGAGAGGCGCTTTGCGCTTCACGCTACCCTTTGCTTGCTGCGTCCGCTACCACTGCCTTTGTATCGTTTATCTTTTGTTTGATGCTAACAATGCATTCACTACATTGCCTACACCGCAACACACGGCCCGCACCACACGGACCTGAATACTGAATCGCTTCCTCTAACGTTAGTATAGTTTTGTTCGCTTCTCTCATGCTTTATAAATAAACCAAATCAATTGTTAATCATAATCACGCCTCCTCCCTCCTCATTGTCAGGTTACCCTATAGGCCATGACATTATCGTAATGACAATCCAGTTCCTTTCCCCTCTTTTATGTATCTTAGTTTTTATTAGGCTGAACAATGAAAATGAATAAAAAATGGCAAAGGGGATTGGCATTGTTATAAAGTTGTGTTGGAGAAATGTTGGTTCAGAATAGAGTGCAGTCATGAGAGCTTCATAGAGAATCACACTTGCTCGTATGTGTGGTTTGTTTCTGTTCTCTTTCTCTTCCCATACGTCTTCAACAGGTCCCTCTCCTTGTACATCCCAGAGACAATTAAATTCTGGAGTATAGAAATAAAGAAATTTGGGGATTGGATTTGATTCACTTTTATTTGTCCATGTGCAGAGTCAACGAGTGGTTTGTGAAACCAACCAGAAAAGGGTGCAAAAAGGGCGCATAGAGAGCAGTAAAGTGCAGTTCTACATGAATCAAAGTGGCAGGTTTTACAGTGTCAGAGCAGCATAGAGGTACAATAAGTGGTAGTAAAATATAAATATAATATAATAAATAGTAGTACTAATGGGTGGCTTGATTCACAGGAGATATGTACTTTGAAGTAGAGATGGTATAATTGTTCAGTTCAACTAGCTGGGATTAGTGTGCAAATGGTATGGTCGCGGGCGGGGGGGGGGAGGGGGCAGACACTGAGGCGGGTGGAGGGTGGTAGAGTTTAGGTGGCGATGACAGCCCAGCAGAAAAAAGCCTCCCTGAACCCTGCTAGTCCGGGGTCCGGAGAGGCCTGTTGCGCCTCCGGAGGGCGAGGAGGGTGAACAGTCTTGTGGTTGGGGTGAGAGCAGTCCTTGCAGATGCCGCGCGGCGCTTTCCGCAGGGCATCGTTTGCTCTGGACAGCCTCGATGGGAGGGAATTGAGTGAACCCGATGATGCGTTGCGCACAGTTTAATTTCCTCAAGAAGAAGAGACGTGGGTGAGCCCTCTTGATCAGTGTAGGTGTTTGAGGCGGTCAAGAGAGGTCCTCTGAGATGTGGACCACCCAGGGAACCCTATAGCTGGGTGACACGGCTCAACGTGTGTGTGCTACCTCTAGAGCGCTGCCTGAAGTGCCAGATGAGCTACTCCCTCTGATCAGTTGATGTCTTCAGTCGTCGATTTCACCACGGATGTCGTTGGAGCACCTAGGCAGTAGGAATAGTGCGGTGCCTCAGATTTGACTTATGGCTGGTCTCAGCATGGACGGCTGTTGTAAGCATCAGCTATGTCGTCTGCAAACATGGACAATGGCTTTGTCTCCATGTAGTAGGTGTACAGACGTTGGCGGAAGAGGGGAGTAGAGGAGGCGCTACAGCACACAGCCGTTGAAGGCACCCTCCAATAATTAAAGGCTGCTTCGAAGGTCAGAGTGTGTTATCCAACTGACAGCATTGGTGCTATTCTGTTCGTTGGAAGTGCTTAGCATTTAGCGGGCGGGGGAATGTTGACTGCCCAGCTCAGTAATGTTTGGTGTATCAGTTTGGAGGAGATAGATGGTGTCTGAAATCTGAGCATGAGAGATTCAATATTATCCGCATTCTGACTCTCATGGGTGTGTTGTCTAGGTGCGAGAGGCGGTAGTGACGATGCCGTAGACAGACGCGCATCCTCTTACTGCTCTTCGTGGCTGTCAGGCACGGAGATTGTAGTGTTCCAGTAGGCTTGATGGCAGGCTATGGTTCGTTGATGTTAGTCAGACCAGGCTCTCAAAATCATGATGAGATGCTGTCGGATAATGCAATCTGTGGTGGTGATCGTTCAGTCCCCGTTGCATCGAGATGTGTTAGGCCAGGGATGGTGATGTTTGCGGAGACAACTGCTTCGGCTAGTGACATGTGTGAAAATGTCTAGTCCAGACCTCAGTCAGCTGCACAGCACAGGCCCGCAGGACCCTCTCGGTTATACATCTAGGTCCAGCACGCCTTCCATGCATTTAGTCCTGCAGTGCTGCACACACGTCGATGGGGAGAGAGTGTGTGTCGCCTGGATGTCTGCAGGAGCACAGCCTGATGTCCACCCCCCTGTTTGCCCTGAGTGGCGCGTCCATAAAAGTGGTTAAGCTACGTCAGCTGAAGGGAGGTCGTACACTGGCATGGGGGCAGTATGTTGGCCAGTCTGTAATCCGTAAATGGATTGAATGGCTTGCCAAATGCGTCGAGGGTCAGAGTTGCTCTTGAAGTGCTCCTCGATCCTCAGCTTGTAGCAGTGCTCTGACCGCTTTGATGCCTCTCTTCAGAGTAGCCTCTGGATGAGCTATAGGCCCGAGACGCATCAGTGAACTGAAGGCGTATGTTCGTGGCCTTCATAGAGCGGATCCTCTCTGTTAATCCGCGCTTACTGGTTTGGGAATGTGGTAATCCGTTTGAGGGTGGTGACACTGTTGATTTCAAAGTTCATACGTTTCAGAACAGAGGAGGGGTATATGTCATGTCTGTGTGGGGGTCGAGTGGCAAATCACCTCCAGACAGTTGCTACCAAACGCGCTGCTGAGACCGAATCTCGTCCCTTTGAATCAAACCTTGACTGTCTTGCACTGTCGATTTCACCCGTCTGGAGTACTTAGGCAGTAGGAATAAAGAGAGGTGGTCAATTGACCAAGGTGGGGAGAGGGGACGGCTTTGTAAGCATCAGCTATGTTTGTGTAAACAACTTTGCTAATGATGCTTGTCTCCTCTAGTGGGGCAGGAGACATGTGCGCGGAATTTGGGGAGTACAGACTTACGGTTGGAGTGGTTGAAGTCACCCTCAATAATAAAGGCTGCTTCGAAGGTCAGAGTCTGTTGTTTACTAATAGCATTGTGCAATTCTTTCCTTGCAAATGCAGCATTAGCGTCCGTAGGGGAATGTAGGTGCAGTCACAGTATGGTTGATGTAAACTCTCTGGGCAGATAGAAAGGTCTACATTTTAGCATGAGATATTTTATGTTATCCGAACAGTGGACTCTCGATCGCTGGTAGTCTCCGTGCACCAAGCTTTAGTAACATAAATACACAGACCCCACCTCGAGTCTTACTGAGACTCTTTCGTTCTGTCTGCACGGAATAGTGTAGTATTGCTGATGATTTGATATGCCCTATTACGTTGCAACGTTGTCTGAAGAGCGCCAGGTTTATGTGAAATCATGATTGTTGCTGTCCATAATCCATTTGTTGGTGGTGATCGTCAGTCACAGTTCATCCAATTTGTTAGCCATAGGGATCGACATTGCGAGAAAAGATGCTCGGAAGCGATGTGTGAGGCGCTAGCTTTAAGCCTAGCATTCAGACCTCCGCGGACACCCTCTCTGTTTTACATCTGTGAACGCTTGATGTTGTGTCGAAATCTGTTTTCTCCGTCGAGATGTGTTTCCCCTAGTCCCCTGCCCCCGTCTGAAATTACCAGTCGAAGGGAAGGTGTGCGCTACACAAAAAGCTTGCCTACGGCGTTGCTCTGTGTCGTACAAAAACATTTTCCTTCAAAATGAAAAGTCTCTACAAAAAAAAATTTATTGATAGAAAATCTACATACAACATTTCCGATTAAACATCGCTAAAAAAAGTCAGTTTTGAACCTTAGCCCCTCTCCCAAAGTGGCCTCTGTGGTACGAGGCACGACGCTCGTTGGCGGGTTTTTATGTGTACGCGCGCTCCTTCGCCGCGCATCCTCGCCCTTCGGTTTATTTTGGACCGGGAACGGAGGACTAAGGGAAACACATCTCGACAGAGGAAACGATTCGATACAACACCGGCTCAGCTGCTACACTGTCCAGTAGTAATCACACGAATCGAAACTGAACGTCCGTAAACAAGGCAATAATGCATGTAAGTCAAGTTATCACACAAATTACCTGTACGCTTACGATGTATACGATAAACTGTTTTTAGCGATAAGGCTTACAACAAGTAGGAATAGAATTAGCCTATCTGCTCAAGATCCGATCGAGAGCACAAGGCTTTGCGAGCACTGTGCGCCGCCATCTCTTAATGTATAGCCATGTTCATGTTATTCTAGGAGGGATCTTTTACACAAATTCTTCTGAACTAAATTTTACTTCACAGACAAAAACATCCAATCTGTTATGGTGAGTATATCGAAGAGTGTTGATGAAGGCATTTTAATTTCATTTTAACATTCAAGCTTTGCTGCTGAAGCGTTGAGACAGGCCAAGACTATGGCCTTTGCTGTTAATGAAATGAACAGATATTCCAAACTGCTTCCTAATCTATCTTTAGGATACTGTCATGGTCCGCTCCTGATTATCCCATTCACCTGCCTGCCAAGCTAATCTCAGCTAATTAGCTCAACCACCTTCACCTTTGCTCCCTCTATATCAATCATCGCTCTCTGCTAGATCGTCTCTCGTTACTCACAGAGCTTTCCCGCAACCCCAGAACTGTTTCTCCGACGCTGATCCTGCCTGTTTCCGTTTCCCTCGCCTGCCGGCCTACCCTCCTGATACCGACCCTTCGCCTGCCCGACTACCCATCCGCCAACGGTAATCCCAGTCTACTTGACTGCCTGCCGGTCCCGGAACTCCTGCCTGTCCCCGTTTACTCTTGCTGCCCGATCTAGATCATCTGTGCAATTAATAAACCTTTGGACTGCCCTGTCACCATTGTCAGTCTGTGCGCTTGGGTTCTGCCTAACTCCCCCGTTGCAGGATACAATCTTTGCAATATCTGTGGCAACCTAGGGATCTCAGTTCAGTACGTGCAGCTCCGTCTATGACCAGTGGTAGAGGAGAGCCGTTTCTATTAAATGAGAGCAGTTACGGGAATCCTCCTGTGCTAGGAATTGTGGGCGATACTTCCTCAACACGTACTATCGCTATTTCTAGCATAGAAAGCTTGTACAGAGTACCGATGGCAAGTTGTCAAACATTTTCCAATGAGAGAAGGCTTCTGGTTGATGATTGCCTTTACGTTTAAAATGACTCATGATATGTAATCATGTCAATGGACAAGACCAAATCAATTTCAAATCAGGCAGATGGATCATAACAATTATTTCTGTCTTTACGTTGGACAGGTGAGATATTTTGCCCTATGTTCCTGTCTGAGTACCAGAAGGCTGTTCTTTAGAACTATTCCAAATTATGCCTTTCAGGTAGAGCGCCTTCCTTATTTTAGTGCTTATTTTAGTAATCATGAAGCATCCTACATTATCTGCATGCATGTCATGGCTTTGCAATGTGAATAAGATGTTCATACATGAGGGGAAATGTTCCTACTAGATGTTCCAAAAGCTATTCATTTTATTCTACCAGGTACGAGCTATGCTATAAATTCTCAGGCGGTTTAACCAGACTTATTTTGGCTTATTAATCAGTGATGATGACTAATGACTAAATGCTGCCCGTTCCTTCCAGTCAGGCCTGGCCCAGTCTGGGGGAGGCCGTTCGGCTTAGCTAGAGGTTCTGCCTTGGGGAAAAGATGAAAACGAGCTGCAGCTTGAAAGTTTTAGAAACCTTGAATGTCTAATGAAAAATGACCTGTAAACCCAAATGACCCAAAATCTGGAACAAATACTCTTTATTATTAGCTTACCTTGGTATTATATAATTTAGACTCTGATCAAAAGTAAAGAGTTATGGCAGATTCATGCTTGAATGCAAATTAAAGTCGATGATTCAATGGAAAGTCCACTTCGGGAGTAGCCTCGGGGACTTATAACTTGATGATCAGGGATACCCACCCTTAGGATTTCTTGGAGTCCAAAAGTTGTAAAAAAAAATTGGCTTTGGGGAAAAATCACTGACTTCAAGCATTCTGACGGTAAACGGTTCAGAATTCTCAAAGTTGGTACACATATAGAAACCGTGCATAAGCAGGTCTCCAAAAAGTAAAGTATCTGTTTGGTGATAGGACGCACCAAAACTCGAAATCATACAAAAAATATCAGCCCAACTATTCAATCTATCACAAGTCCGATTCAAAATGGCCTAGGGACTTGGCGTGCTTGTTCATTAGCCTTGCCAGCCTGTTAGCAGGCCCACAGAATATTGCGCACAAGATGAGTTGGCTCATGCAACCACACACATTTTCTTAAAAAAATGCATATGCGGCTAGCATGACTCCGCCCGCCTAAAGTACTTCCTCTCAATATAATTTCCCTTCAGTATTACGTCTTGGTCTGCCAGTATGTTAGTAGGTTTCCCTCCGTCCAAATTGTGTGCGTCCAATCAGCGAACAGAGGGAGTGGCTGAGAACAATGATGTTAAAGTCAGCTCTCGTTGACGGTCATCTTCACGCACAGTGTTTGGTTTGTTTACAGCCTGTGCGCAACGCGATTCCCGGCCAAACATTAGCGATTGGTTATGGCAGATCAAGAGTGGCACTGGGCAGATCCAATAGTTTTAAACTTCAACAGACACCTGCCTTCAAGTGAGTTAACGTTTGTCAATTGAGTAGGTTCAGACTCTCTTTGCAAATGAAATGAAGTACGAGAGTCTGGTAGAACCAGGCTTATATGTGGAGATATGTATAGTTTAAAATTCTATTCAAAAATCTTTACAGATCCAGAATAAGAACAGCAGTTATTTTGAAGTTCTGAAATGTATGAAAAGTATGACCAACATCTGTCGAAAGAAAGAATAAATCTTGTTTTCAACATCGTAATGAGATTTCTTATTTTTCTCCTAATTTTCCTACGTTTCGTTAAAGTGGTATGAGCCCCAATACCCTAGCCCCCATTTTCTATCCGCTTCCATCTGCACTGAGCTGCCACAGCATTTTTTATCAAAATGTTTGTAGTTGATACAATCAATAAACCCAAATGGATGTACAGTATATTAGCCAAATACCATTTTTGATTACACTTTGGTAGTATTTCATGCCACCCAACTTGGGGACTCTTTGACCCAGAACGGACTCAGAAGGGCTGCCGAGGAAACCCCTTGAACCCAGCAGTGTTAATAGACAGCCAGCGCCTTTCAGGACATGACAGTAAAAGTTGTTGGTAGTGCCCAGCGGAGGAAGTAGAGCATAGTGCAAGAGGAGCAGTTTGCAGCTAGCGGCTAGCACAGCAGTCCGAGAAGGAGCTGGTGAATATGTGTCATCTTGGTGGAGGGTGGCGCTACATAGGGCTGTTCCAGGACCTCAGTTGAGCTTTCAACAGGGTTAAGCCTCCTCCCAGACCGTCCAAAAGCCATGCAATGGCCAGACCCAGCAACACCTACATCAGTCAAGGCACCAGGCTTCAAGTCTCAGAGATGGAGGGGGAGGGTGGTTGGCTTGTCAGGCTGGGGAGTTGTGGCGGCAGTGGCAGTTTGGGGTTGTTTTTGCTAGGTATGGTATAATTTTCAGAGTTCAGTTTATAGTATTTTTATACTTTTTTTGGAGAGGCGTATTTGAAGTATGTGTTGTTGATGAAGTCCGACTGATTAGACTCTCTGGCTGGGTGAGGCTCCACACCTGTAGTTCTTGAGGCAATCAAGGCAACAGGATAAATCGCATGTTTCCACACACACACAGGAAAATTGATATGACATGGAAGTATTCAGCACCTGCTTTGCATGCAACAAGCCTTCCAACTCTGCAATACACCTGTTTTTCGACAACAACAAAGGTGTAAAGCCACCTACGTAGGAAGCCAGGTCAATTTATACAATATCCAAAAAGGTATGTCGCCCAAATAAAACAATTCAAGAATTCATCCTCATCCTTATCAACAAAAGCCTATGTGATAGAGATGAGGCAGCTTCTATATAGACTTATATAACTGTTTATACAGACTCTCCCATAGGTGCTGACTCTTAAGGGTGACGTCATGTACTGCTTCAGTACATTTTATGTGTCTGGAATCCCCATACCAACCAAACAAAATAACAATGAAAGATAATCTACTTCCTGTGTCCAATACATTTTTCATGGGCGTTCACAAGAATGCTTTTAAAATGTGTGAACATTTTGGCAGATCTATATAAACAGGGTGGCCCGTTGATATCTAGATGTGACAAGATATAAATTACTCATAACATACACTGTGGTAGGCAACTGGGTAGCTCTATATATAGAGAGACTCTTTAAAAAAAAATACACGGAAAAATATTGCCTGTTTTAGTGCAGAAAAACAACATGAAATAAAACCATATTGATGGAAACTATTTTGGATGTTTACACTTGGTATAATAATGTGTATTATTTATACATTATTTATATATCATACAGTACTATCGTGATGCAGTATAATTTCCACCCCAAAATGTCTGCCTTTTCGTGATAGGCTCAGTAAAAATAAGGGGAGGGCATTTGTTTGGTAAAACACATAAAGTTGTGTTCTAGAAAATCATTTGTTTGAGAAAGGTGGGTTCAGATTGGAGGGCAGTCATGAGAGCTCATAATGAATCACATTTGTTCATATGTGTATGTTTGTTTGTGTTCTCTTTCTCTTCCCATATGTCTATAACAGGACCCTTCAATTGTACATCCCAGAGAAAATTGAATCTGGATGGAATGCATAAATTTGGGGACGTTATTCTAGGAGGGATCTTTGCTATAAACTATTACACTGCATCTTCTGAACTGTATTTTACTTCAGAGCCAAATGATCCCTTATGCCATGGGTGAGTCTGTCTAGGATGGTGTTGATCAAGGGTATTTACTATCCAATGACATGTAATACTTTTGCTAATACACAGATTTTGTTTTATGATTATTATTTTTTAGCTTTGATATTCGAGGGTTTAGACAAGCCCAGACCATGGCCTTTGCTGTTGATGAAATTAACAGAAACTCCAAACTGCTTCCTAATATATCGTTGGGATACAGTCTATATGATAGCTGTTTCAAACTAGGGATCTCATTCCGTGCAGCTCTGTCTATGACCAGTGGCAGAGGAGAGCCGTTTAAATTAAATGACAGCTGTTACGGTTATCCTCCTGTGTTGGGTATTGTGGGAGATTCTTCCTCAACGCGTACTATTGCCATTTCTAGTATCCTAAGCTTGTACAGAATACCAATGGTAAGTCAAATTTTAGAAAAAGCTTATTGTTGTTGATTGTCATTACGTGTTCAACTATGAATCTGAATTATTCAACATGAAGGGTGAAAATATGTTAGAAATTATAAATATGGGCCATGACAATGAATGATATTTTTGCTTCATAGGTCAGTTATTTTGCCACATGTTCCTGTCTGAGTGACAGGAGGCAGTTCCCTTCATTCTTTAGAACTATTCCAAGTGACGCATTTCAGGTACTTTTAATACCACATTAACATTATTTGTCTATATGTAATGTTACTGAAATATGTTTCTCCTAAATATTCCAAAATGTATTCCTCCAAAAAAAAAATTAACAGGTGCGAGCTATGCTCCAGATTCTTAGGAGGTTTGGCTGGACCTGGGTTGGTCTTGTCATCAGTGATGACGACTACGGTCGCCACACGGCCCATTCATTCCAGTCAGGCCTGGCCAAGTCTGGTGGAGGCTGTCTGGCTTATATAGAAGTTCTGCCCTGGGGACATGATGTTGCTGAAACACAGAGGATTGTCGGCAGAATGAAGAAATCCACATCCCGTGTGGTTACTGTTTTTGCACATACAAGCAACATGCTTGATCTCATGGAAGAGGTTATTAATTCAGTTAGAGATAGTTATACGAATCTAGTGCAGATCTTTCAATGGTAGAATAAAATTAGGGAAAAAAAATGCTTCTGTAGATGGAAAAAAAAATGTGTTGTTAATGTATATACTTTCTACAATCTAATCAACAGGTAGTAAAACAAAATGTGACCGGCCTACAATGGCTTGCCAGTGAGGCCTGGAGTACAGCTAAAGTACTCCATATTCCCAGCTACATGCCTTTTCTAGCAGGCACTCTGGGTATTGCCATCCGCCGAGGGGAAATACCAGGACTCAGGGACTTCCTATTGACCATACGCCCTGACAATGACACACTCAGCACCCAGGACAATACCTTAGTGCGGGTTTCACCTATCAGATTGAGTCTTTTATCTGCCTTGTAGAAACAATCAATATAAATGTGACCACAAGGCTGCTTATGTTTGCTCATTAGTCCCCCTTATTTATGAATTCCCATTCATTAGGTGAAGCAGTTTTGGGAGCACATATTTCGGTGTAAATTTATATCTCGTTGGATGGAGATGGAAGGTCAGATTCAAGAACGACTATGTACAGGGAATGAGCTTCTAAGGAATAAAGAGACTGAATTTTTGGATCTGTCTAACCTCAGGCCAGAATATAATGTGTACAAAGCTGTGTATGCCCTGGCACATGCCCTACATGAACATCTGCAGTGTGTTCCAGGGAGTGGGCCTTTCAAAGGGCAAAGCTGTGCCCATTTGCAGGGACTCGAGCCATGGCAGGTCTGTTTTCTATTGAATTCCATTATATTATTTATTTTTCTGTGATTTATTAAAATGTAGATTTCTGAGCTAGTGCTATAGTAGTGGTAGTGCAATACTGATGTTTTCACTCTTTATATTTCTTTCCTGCCTTTTAGCTTGTATATTATTTGCAAAGAGTCAATTTCACTACAGATTTTGGGGATCAAGTGTCATTTGATGTGAATGGGGATGTTTTACCAATCTATGATGTGATGAACTGGAGGTGGCTTCCAGACGGAAGCACAGAGGTTACCAATGTGGGAGACGTTAAAGAAATGGCTGCAAAAGTCATTGATCTTAACCTTGATGAAGACAAAATCTTTTGGAATTTTGAATCAAAAAAGGTCTTCTTTCAAACTATTCATTTCCAGTGATATGATGCATACATCACAATAGGAATTAGGTTTTAATGTAATCAACTTGTTCCCCATTAGCCTCCCAAGTCAGTGTGTAGTGAGAGCTGTCCCCCAGGCACTCGCATGGCCATAAAGAAAGGTGAACCTGTCTGCTGCTTCGACTGCATCCCTTGTTCAGATGGAAAAATAAGCAACGGGACAGGTTTGTTTGCAATGTATATATTTATAAACTGTACATCTTTTTGAAAAAGCCCTGACAAAAGTATGAATGACTTTTGATTGTTTGTTAGATTCAACCGAATGTACAAGCTGTCCAGAGGATTTTTGGTCCAACATCCAGCGGGATCAATGTGTCCCGAAAAGCAAGGAATTTCTTTCCTATGTTGAACCCCTGGGAATCTCCTTGACAACAGCATCATTATTTGGAGCACTGTTATGCACCATTGTTTTGGGAATCTTCACCCATCATCGGACCACGCCAGTGGTTAGGGCCAACAACTCAGAGCTTAGCTTCCTCATTCTGCTTTCGCTCAAATTATGCTTTTTGTGCTCCTTGTTTTTCATTGGTAAACCAAGGCTGTGGACTTGCCAGTTAAGGCATGCAGCATTTGGGATCAGCTTTGTTTTGTGTGTTTCATGTATCCTGGTGAAGACCATGGTAGTTCTGGCAGTATTCAAGGCCTCCAAACCAGGTGGTGATCGTGGTCTGAAGTGGTTTGGAGTAATACAACAGAGAGGGACTGTTGTATTTCTGACTTTAATACAAGCAGCAGTTTGTATAACATGGCTTAAGTCTTCCTCACCAGCTCCTAATGAAAACACAGAGTACTACAGCGACAGGATAGTAGTTGAGTGTCTAGTGGGGTCCACAGTAGGATTTGGAGTATTACTGGGCTATATTGGCTTACTGGCTATTCTCAGTTTCCTGCTTGCATTCTTGGCACGAAATCTACCAGATAACTTCAATGAGGCCAAGTTTATCACCTTTAGCACGCTGGTCTTCTGTGCTGTTTGGATAGCCTTTATCCCAGCTTATATTAACTCCCCTGGTAAATATGCCGATGCTGTAGAGGTATTTGCCATTCTAGCTTCTAGTTTTGTGCTGTTACTGGCCCTATTTGGACCAAAGTGTTACATTATTCTCCTTAAGCCTGAGAAAAACACAAAAAAAGCTTTAATGGGACGAGGCTCACCAAGATCATAGAAACAGTGCATTGATTTGCTATGGTTGTTTTTAATAAATTCATTGAGTCAGTGAGATGTATAGAATTAAGACAAAATTGCCTACATTTTATAATAAATTAATGTCCTCGATCAAATTGTAGCAATTTTAAATGTTAATCGATAGTTTGTCCAACATTCTTATTAATATCGTGAATAAATAAATACACATTTTATTTGGTTTTAATGGCTCTTTTTTCTCACAGGACAATGCAATAATACTTGATGTTTCATTACAGATAGGTTAGATAGAATATCTCAATAATGTTCTGCAAATTCACCCTAACTTAAGCGAATCTCAGCCTTTTCGCCTTGTCTGCATGTGAAAACAAAATGCTTTTCTCGCATATATAAACAATAAAGTCCACACAAACATTAAAAATGACATAAATTGCCCGCAATTTGAACATGTGGCAAATTCCAATAATAATCAAACCAGTGAAAAGACTAATTAAATACTCAACCTATATATTCTAGTGAAAACGAGTTTGTGCTCTATCCTTGCACCAAAATATTCAATGTATTAAGAGGATTAAATTATACTGGAGTTTCACTTTTTAATTCAAGTGTTAAAAAGTGAAACTAATGACGCCAATGAGGGGGATTATGATAAGTGGGTGTGTTGGTGGCGTTAGTTTCCCTGTTCTATAACTTTAATAGGCTATAACCCTTTTCAGAAAGTTAAAAACCGAAAAAGAACTTTTGCGATACACCTTCATGTTATCAAAAACAACTATATTCACATGCAGCATCACAAGTAAATATTGGCTCATAGCACTGACTGCTATCGAGATAAGGTCAATGCATATAACAGATAGTGTTAATTATATGCCTATGATTGAAGTTTAGCAATATGATGCAGTAAGAACACTGTTAAGAAATGTCGTGACTATGACAAAGAAAGCTGAATATGATTGGTTAAACATATACAATATATACGCTGGCGAGCGGCATAAAAAAATCAGCCTCAAATGAATGTCGCTATAGGGCAGAACGGAAATTGCATTGCAAAGGGGATGCATTAATTAAGTTGTGTTTGAGAATGGTGGTTCAGAATAGAGGGCAGTCATGAGAGCTCATAGAGAATCCCACTTGCTCGTATGTGTTGGTTTGTTTCTGTTCTCTTCCCATACGTCGTCAACAGGTCCCTTCTCATGTACATCCCAGAGACAAATTTAAACTGAATAGAATGCACAAATTTGGGGATTGGATTGAATTCACTTCATTGTCATTGTGCAGAGTACAACGAAATGAGATTTTGTGACCAACCAAAAGTGCAAAAGAGCAGTAAAGTGCAGTTTGTACATGAATCATAGAGTATCAGAGCAGAGACAATTTAATCTGAATAGAATGCACACATTTGGGGATGTTAATCTAGGAGGGATCTTTAATATGAACTTTTACACAAATTCTTCTGAACTATATTTTACTACAGAGACAAAATATCCAATCTGTTATGGGTGAGTATATTGAGGAGTGTTGATGAAGGCATTTTAACTGTTAAAAATTGTATGAATAACATACAATTGTTGTTTATAGACAGTTTTTATTTTTTTAAGCTTTGCTAATGAAGCGTTCAGACGGGCCCAGACTATGGCCTTTGCTGTTAATGAAATGAACAGAAACTCCAAACTGCTTCCTAATTCATCTTTATAATATCTGTGGCAACTTAGAGATCTCATTACGTGTAGCTCTGTCTATGACCAGTGGCAGAGGAGAGCCGTTTCAAATAAATGAGCAGTTATGGGAATCCTCCTGTGCTAGGAATTGTGGAAGAATCTTCCTCAACACGTTCTACCGCTATTTCAAGCATAGTAAGCTTGTACAGAGTACCAATGCTAAGTTGTCACACATTTTCCAATGAGAGAAGGCTTCTGGTAGATGATTGCCTTTACTTTCACTTGTCACAAACGCCTTGGCTGGAAGTCGTTGCACATAGGGAGACAGACACCGCCGGGTAAAGTAAATTAATACAATAATAATACAATAATAATACAATAATCTGTATTTATTCATAGGTCAACATAGAAGGTAACGTGCAATGCACACCGCAGAAAAGACATTGCGATCCACTGCATCCAGCCCTCAAAGCACGTCTATCAGAGCGAGAGAATGGGGCCACAGGACACCGCCTATATCCCCTCCAGCCATGAACACGGCTGGCTCCAATTCCCTCATTAGGACAGGAACACTCTAGCTCCTCCTGCAGGCCAAAGTGAACAGTACCAGACACAAACAACAATATCCCTATACCCTACAGGAAGAGGGAGGAATAGGCCTAGTGCTCAAGCCAGGGCGTCACATCACTCCCCCCAAAAGACAGGAGCCCATATCCTGGGCTTCTGGGAAAACATTTCTAAATCCCAATCACTACGACTTATTTAATACTTGCACACATAAACCCCAAAAAACACATGGCTATGTACACACACATATAGGCCTAAAGGAACACCCACACATGTTGCACATACTGTATGCACACCGAACTAACAGCCAAACAGTCCACACAGTCTTACTCACAACCCTATTACTGCCTCCACTCTCTCGCATATCCGGCAATTGGATACACGGGACACCTGAAGCAGAACAAGACATGAGACAGCCAGACATTCACCCTCATTCCAATCCCTCTGGGGCTCGAGAAAAGGCGTCAAGCATTACATTTCCCGGCTGGAATCGGTTTCACATCTCCCACCACTAGATTGTGGTCGATCACGCTGGCACAGGTCGGCGTGTCAGAAAATAAAGATGAAAACTCAAAGATTAAGCTTTTCAGTTGTCCCAGTTGTTTAACGTCCAAAGGGCCGAGAAGACTATCCAAACCAGCTAGCATTACACTATTATCTAGCCGAGCATGCAGCACTGCATCATCCAGCCCTCAGTTGCCACCTGAGATATTTTGGGTTTGGCCAGCCCCACTGCAAACCCTACTGGTTTCATCACTGCCCCCTTCCCCTGTAAAGACGAAGAGAAATAAGGCTTGTGCAGGTTGACATGGTAAAGCTGTGTTTTGTGTCTTCTTTCCGGAGTTGACAGAACATAATTTGTATCTGAGACCTGGCGGTTGACAGTGTACGGGCCCAAGTACTTGGCCTCAAAAGGTGAACCTCGTATTGGCAGCAAGGCAAGAACTTCATCACCAGATCAGATTCAGACTTTATTGTCATTGTGCAAACTTGTACAACGAAATTGGGGTGGTGCTCACTACCCACAGTGCAAACAACAGCAGTAGGCACAATAAATATGCAGCTATAAAATATAAGTGTCCTTTTTTCAAAAGAAATTGGGGGGGGGGGGGTCAGGCGTTTATGGCGCTTTTCCACTACACCTTTCCAGCGCGACTCGCCTCGACTCGCCTCGACTCGCCTCGGTTCTTTTTGCGTTTCCACTAGGGAAAGTACCTGGTACCAGGTACTATTTTAGTACCTGCTCTGGTGAGGTTCCAAGCGAGTCAAGCCGGTACTAAAATGTGACGTCGACACACTGCTGGCCGCTGATTGGTCAGAGAGTGTCGTCACTCGTCTCATCTTCGGCTTCATACTGCTGTACGGCTTCCAAAACTCTCCTGTACTTTTCTGTTGTGTTTTGTCTCGCCGCCTGCAGCCTTTTCTGACTATCTTCTTTTGCTTTGTTTGTGACAAAAAGCCACAGAACGAGCAGCAAGTACACCACTGCCTCCATGTCCTCCATTGTTTGTGTTTGTGTTTGTGTCGCGCATAGAACATCCCTTGTGTCGCGCAGTTTCGCACCGCCGTGCTATGACGACCCCGCCCACGTTGAGTAGGTACTTTTTGTAATGGAAAAGGAACGTGGCCGAGTCGAGGCGAGCCGAGGCGAGGCGAGTCGAGGCGAGTCGTGCTGGAAAAGTGTAGTGGAAAAGCGCCATTAGTAGACGAATTGCCCAGGGGTAGAAGGTATTCCTTAGCCTGTTTGTCTGGCTCCCAAGGGACCTGTATCTCCTACCCGAAGGGAGGAGTTGGAAAAGGCCATGGCCGCGGTGTGATGGGTCACTCATAATTATTTTTGCCCTATTCAGCCCCCGGGAGGTTGCAATGTCCTCCAGGGAGGGCAGGGGGCAGCCGATGAATTTTCCTGCCGGCTTAATAACCCCCTGCAGGGTTTTCCTGTCTTTGGCTGTGCAGTTTTCGTACCACACCGTAATGCCATACAACATTAGAGTGGTAAGAGGTCTGCAGCAGCTTTGTCCCTACCTGGCATTTCCTCAGCAATCTTCGAAAAAATAGCCTCTGATGAGCCTTTCCGAGCACCGCAGCCGTGTTGGTGTGCCAGGTTAGGTCCTTACTGACCTGCATCCCCAGAAACTTGAAGGAGGAGACCCTCTCCACGCAGAACCCGTCTATCTGGAGTGGGGCGAGGTCAGCTCTCGTCCCGCTCCAGTCAAATATCATCTCCTTGGTTTTGCTGGCATTCAGCAAAAGGTTATTAGCTGAACACCAGGCTTTGAGCCTCTGGACTTCTTCCCTGTATGCTGTCTCGTCACCGTTGGAGATGAGACCCATCACTGTGGTGTCACCCGCAAATTTGACGATGACATTTGAGTGATGGGCGGGGACGCAGTCATGTGTGTAAAGAGAATACAGGAAGGGGCTCAGCACACAGCCCTGAGGGGACGAGTGTCAGGGTGGAAGATGTTTGTGTCCCCATCCTCACTGTCTGTGGACGGTCCGTCAGGAAGCTGTAAATCCATTCGCAGGTTGGGGCAGGAAAATCCAGGTCAGTCAGCTTCCTGATGAGAATGTCTGGCAAGATTGTGTTAAACGCCGAACTAAAGTCAACAAAAAGCATCCTGAAATAATTCCCCTGTTTTTCCAGGTGACTCGCTGCAGTGTGGTGGACAGTGGCGATTGCGTCAGCTGTCGACCTGTTTGCTATATAAGCAAACTGATGCTGGTTAAAGTTTTGAGGGATGCAGGACTTAAGGTGGTGGAGTACGAGCTTCTCGAAGCACTTCATGACGACAGATGTCAGTGCCACTGGTCTATAGTTATTAAGGCTGACTATGGTGGATTTCTTTGGAACTGGGACAATGGTCGCTGCTTTGAGGCAGGGTGGGACCGTAGCCTGTTCCAGGGAGGTGTTGAATATCCTTGTTAAGACCCCTGACAGTTGGTCCGCGCAGGCCTTCAGTACCTTTCCCAGTACTCCGTCTGTTCCTGCTGCTTTGTGTGGGTTTACGGCCTTCAGGATTCTTCTCACCGGATGTTACTGCACCTCAAGCTGGTGGGTGCTCAGGGGCTGGGAGGACAGAGGAAGAGGAGCAAGGTGGGGTTTTTGAACTTCAAAGCGGGTGAAAAAGTTGTTGAGCTCTTTCACCAGCGAAGTGTCAGCAGTCACTGCATCCGATGGGGGTGCCCTTGTAGTTCGTCAGGTGTTGTAGACCCTGCCACACTTTCCTCGGGTTGTTGTCCGCCAGATGGTTCTCCACCTTCCTCTTGTAGTCCCCTTTGGCTGCTTTGATCCCTCTCCTCGGGTTTGCTCTTGCCATCCTGTACTGGTCCTGGTCGCCAGACTTGAAGGCTGAGTCTCGGGCTTTCAGCAGTGTCCTCAGCTCAGCTGTCATCCATGGTTTCCAATTATTGAAAACTGTGATTTGTTTGTTCACTGTAACATTGTCAGTGCAGGTCTTGATATAAAACAAAACAGTCTCAGTTCGGTCATTTAGCTCCAGTTGATCAAAAACAGCCCATTCGGTGTGGTCAAAGCAGTCCTGTAGCTGGCTGAGTGCTCCCTCGGGCCAGATTTTAACAGTTATTTTGGCTGGTTTTATTCTTCTCCTGAGGGGTATGTAAGCTGGGACACTGAGCAGCGAAATATGATCCGACTTGCCTAGGTGGGGGAGGGGTATTGTCCTGTATGCTTTCTTAAGATTTGAGTAAAGCCAATCTAATGTGTTTTTACCTCTGGTGGGACCCTGGACATACTGCACAAACTTGGGAAGCACACTCTTTAGACAGGCCTGATTAAAATCCCCAGCAACAATAAAAGCTCCCTCAGGATGAGCCTTCCGTTATCTGCTTATCACTGCGCGGAGCTGGGAGACAGCCGTGCTAACGGTGGCATCCGGGGGGACATACACAGCAGTAACTAGTACCACTGTTAGTTCTTTTGGAAGATAAAATGGTCTTCACAGAACAGTCATTGTCTGCAGTTCGGGAGAGCAGTTGGTGTTTATAACTCTGCTGTCCATACACCAGCCTTGATGAATGTAAATACACAAACCTCCTCCCCTCTTCTTAAGAGAGCTGCTGGTTCTGTCAAAGCGGTGCACGGTGCGGCTTCACCTGGGCTAAAAGCCCTTACGACTGCCTTACGGTCATAAAGTCTCATTTTCTTTTGAGAACGTCCCAGATTTTCGCTAGCCATCTTCCATGCAAGGAACCACTTGCAACGAAAACCTTGAACATGGTCAGCCAAGCTCTCTGGTGTTTCTGTACTGCCTAACTCACTGCCCAAGACAGACAGAGGTGTCCACACCTTGTGGCCAAAGGCGATGCATTAGGACTAAACCCAGTACTTTCCTGCACGACTGCACGTGCCTCCAGCAAGAGCCATGGTAAGCCCTCTTCCCAATCTCGCTTGAAACCAATAGAATAGGCATGCAAAAAGGACTTCAAGGTGGCATGAAAACGTTCCAGCGCCCCCTGGCTTTGTGCGTGGTACGCGCAGCTGAGATTGTGCGTAATGCATAATTGTTTCAACGCCTCAGCTAAGGTCTTAGACGTAAAATTTCTACCACGGTCGCTCTGGATCGCATTCGGCATGAGTCAACGACTTCACTACGGCCTTTGTGTTGATCGACCTCACTGCATATGCTGCAGGATACCGAGTAGCCTGGCACATTACCGTGACCATATACTCCATTCTAGACTTTGATTTTGGCAGGGGTCCAATGCAGTCAATAATCAGGTGCTCAAAAGGAGTACCAACAGATTGGATTGGTTTCAATGGTGCAGGTTTAATTGTCTCATTGGGCTTCCCTGCGACCTGGCAAACATGACATGATTTGACAAATCCTGCAAAATCACGTTCGATGAAAGGCCAGTAAAAATGCTGCAACACATGGTTATACGTTTTCTTTACACCAAATTGTCTGGATGTTTCCCCATGAGTGGCTTTCAATACCAGTTCGTGATAATTCTCAGGCATTACCACCTGCATCACTTGACCGGTCACGTCAGTACCTGCAAAAGGCAACCACCTGCGAAGCAGCAAACCACCTTGGACAAAATAATCATGCTCCACACCCTGATTATCCACAACCATTGCAAAATACTTTTCCAAAGTGGTGTCATCTTTCTGAGCCTCAATGACCTTATCCACAGATAACGGTGCTGGTAACTCTGGAATAAACAATTTGGACAACGTCACAGGAACACGCTTTGATTGGTAGTATTTCATGTCACCAAACTTAGGGACTTCCTCCCAGACTGTCCAGAAGCCATGCAATAGCCAGACCCAGCAACACCTACGTCAGTCAAGGAACCAGGCGTCCAGTCTCAGAGATGGAGGGGGAGGGGGGTTGGCTATCAGAATGGGGAGTTGTGGGGGCAGTGGGAGTTTGGGGTTGTTTTTGCTAGGTCTGGTATAATTTTCAGAGTTCAGTTTATAGTATTTTTTTACTTTTTTTGCAGAGGGGTATTAGGCTCCACGCCTGTAGTTTTTGAGGCAATCAAGGCACACAGGATAAATCGCAAATTTCCACACACACTCAGGATGATATGTAAGTATTCAACACCTGCTATGCATGCAACAAACCTTCCAACTCTGCAATAAACCTGTTTTTCGATCTACCAGTGGCCTGGTGACAGAAAAAAAGCAAAGGTGTAAAGCCACCTAGGCAGGTAGCCTGGTCAATTTATACAATATCCAAAAAGGTATGTGGACCAAATAAAACAATTCAAGAATTTCTCATCCTTACCAACAAAAGCCTATGTGATAGAGATGAGGTAGCTCCTATATAGAATTATATAACTGTTAATACTCACATAGATGCTGACTCTTAAGTGCGACGTTATTTACTGCTTCAGTACGTTTTATGTGTGTGGAATCCCCTCCCCAACTAAACAAAATAACATGAAAGATAATCTACTTCCTGTGTCCAATACATTTGTCATGGGTGTTCACAAGAATGCTTTTAAAATATGTGAACATTTTGGCAGATCTATGGGGGTGGCCCGTTGATATCTAGATGTAACAAGTATAAATTACTCATTACCTACACTTTGGTAGGTAACTGAGTAGCTCTATATATAGAGAGACTCTTTCAAAAACAATACACACCAAAAGTGCCTGTTTTAGTGCAGAAAAACATGAAATGAAACTACAAGATAAAGAAAAAAGCCTCTGAGATTTTTAATTCAGGGCGCTTCATAATTTTCGGCTGTTTAAAATCGTTATAATAAATATTTATATTATTTAGTCATAGTATCATGATGCAGTTTAATTCCCAACCCAAAATATCTGCCATGTGTCGATAGGCTCATTAAAAAAATAAATAAGGGGAGGGCACTTGACTGTTACACATAAATGAACACATAAATTTGTGTTCTAGAAAATCATTTGTTTGAGAAAGGTGGGTTCAGATTGGAGGGCAGTCATGAGAGCTCATAATGAATCACATTTGTTCATATGTGCATGTATTTTTGTGTTCTCTTTCTCTTCCCATATGTCTTTAAGTGGACCCTTCAATTGTACATCCCAGAGAAATTTGAATCTGGATGGAATGCATAAGTTTGGGGATGTTATTCTAGGAGGGATCTTTGCTATAAACTATTACACTGCATCTTCTGAACTGTATTTTACTTCAGAGCCGAATGATCCCATATGCCATGGGTGAGTCTGTCTAGGATGATCAAGGTTATTTACTATCCAATGGCATGTAATACTTTTGCTTATACACTGATTTTGTTTTATTATCATTATTTTTCAGCTTTGATATTCGAGGTTTCAGACAGGCCCAGACCATGGCCTTTGCTGTTGATGAAATTAACAGAAACTCCAAGCTGCTTCCTAATATATCGTTGGGATACAGTCTATATGATAGCTGTGTCAGACTAGGGATCTCATTCCGTGCAGCTCTGTCTATGACCAGTGGCAGAGGAGAGCCGTTTCAATTAAATGAGAGCTGTTACGGGTATCCTCCTGTTTTGGGTATTGTGGGAGATTCTTCCTCAACGCGTACTATTGCGATTTCTAGCATCCTAAGCTTGTACAGTCTACCAATGGTAAGTCATATTTTAGATAAAGCTTGTTGATGATTGTCATTACCTGTTCAATTATGAATCTCAAATACATTCAACATGAAGG
This sequence comes from Melanogrammus aeglefinus, assembly GCA_900291075.1. Taxonomy (NCBI): domain Eukaryota; kingdom Metazoa; phylum Chordata; class Actinopteri; order Gadiformes; family Gadidae; genus Melanogrammus; species Melanogrammus aeglefinus. Next base: position 258,058 of record OLKM01000551.1, on the reverse strand, counting down.
GTTAAAAATATGTTAGAAATTATAAATATGGGTCATGACAATAAATGATATCTTTGCCTTCAAAGGTCAGTTATTTTGCCACATGTTCCTGTCTTAGTGACAGGAGGCAGTTCCCATCATTCTTTAGAACTATTCCAAGTGACGCATTTCAGGTACTTTTATTGCCACATTATTTGTCTACATGTAATGTTACTGAAATACAAGTTTCTCCTAAATATTCCAAAATGTATTTCTCAAAAAATTGTTGAACAGGTGCGAGCTATGCTCCAGATTCTGAGGAGGTTTGGCTGGACCTGGGTTGGTCTTGTGATCAGTGATGACGACTATGGTCGCCACACGGCCCATTCATTCAAGTCAGGCCTGGCCAAGTCTGGTGGAGGCTGTCTGGCTTATCTAGAGGTTCTGCCGTGGGGACACGATGTTACTGAAATACAGAGGATTGTTGGCAGAATGAAGAAATCCACATCCAGTGTGGTAACTGTTTTTGCACATCCAAGCAACATGCTTGATCTCATGGAAGAGGTTAGTGATTTAATTATAGATAGCTATAGGAATCTAGTGCAGATTTTTCAATGCTAGAATAAAAGCAGGGGAAATACTTGAATGTTTCTGTCGATGCAAAAAAAAAATGATATGATGATATTGCTAATTTATATACTTTGTACAATCTAATCAACAGGTAGTAAAACAAAATGTGAGTCGGCCTACAATGGATTGCCAGTGAAGCCTGGAGTACAGCTAAAGTGCTCCATATTCCCAGCTACATGCATTTTCTTGCAGGCACTCTGGGTATTGCCATCCGCCGAGGGGAAATACCAGGACTCAGGAACTTCCTACTGACCATACGCCCCGACAATGACACACTCAGCACCAAGGACAACACCTTAGTGCGGGTTTCACCTAACAGACTGAGTCTTTTATCTATCTTGTAGAAACAATCAATATAAATGTGATCTCAAGGCTGCTTATGTTTGCTCATTAGTGCACCTTATTTATGAATCCTCCTTCATTAGGTGAAGCAGTTTTGGGAGCACATATTTCGGTGTAAATTTGTATCAGCTGGAATGGAGGTGGAAGGTCAGACTCAAGAACGACTATGTACAGGGAATGAGGTTCTAAGGAATATAGAGACTGAATTCTTGGATCTGTCTAACCTCAGGCCAGAGTATAATGTGTACAAAGCTGTATATGCGCTAGCACATGCCCTACATGAAAATCTGCAGTGTGTTCCAGGGAGTGGGCCTTTCAAAGGGCAAAGCTGTGCACGTTTGCAGGGACTAGAGCCATGGCAGGTCTGTTTTCTATTAAATTCCATTATATTGTTTTTTCCTGTGAATTATTATAATGTTGATTCCTGAGCTCAATCGTGCAATATTGATGTTTTCCCTCTTTACACTTCTGTCCTGCCATTCAGCTTGTATATTATTTGCAAAGAGTCAATTTCACTACAGATTTTGGTGATCAAGTATCATTTGATGAGAATGGGGATGTTTTACCAATCTATGATGTGATGAACTGGAGGTGGCTCCCAGACAGAAGCACAGAGGTTACAAATGTGGGAGACGTTAAAGAAATGGCTTCAAAACTCATTGATCTTAACCTTGATGAAGACAAAATCTTTTGGAATTTTGAATCAAAAAAGGTCTGCTTCCCAACTATTAATTGCCAGGGACATGATTCATACATCATAATAGGAATTTGATTTTAATGCAATCAACCTTTTCCCCCATAGCCTCCCAGGTCAGTGTGCAGCGAGAGCTGTCCCCCAGGCACTCGCATGGCCATAAGGAAAGGTGAACCTGTCTGCTGCTTCGACTGCATCCCTTGTTCAGATGGACAAATAAGCAATGAGACAGGTTTGATTGCAATACATATATTTGTATACTGCACATCTTTGGGGAAAGCTCAATGTGCGACTGGTTTGTAGTGGCTGTAATTCTGCACCAGGGCTGACCAAAAGTATGAATACCTTCCGATTGTTTGTTAGATTCAACCGAATGTACAAGCTGTCCAGAGGATTTTTGGTCCAACATCCAGCGGGATCAATGTGTCCCCAAAAACAAGGAATTTCTTTCCTATGTTGAACCCCTTGGAATCTCCTTCACAACAGCATCATTATTTGGAGCACTCTTATGCACCATTGTTTTGGGAATCTTCATCCGGCATCGGACCACGCCAGTGGTAAGGGCCAACAACTCAGAGCTGAGCTTCCTCATTCTGCTGTCACTCAAATTATGCTTTTTGTGCTCCTTGTTTTTCATTGGTAAACCAAGGCTGTGGACTTGCCAGTTGAGGCATGCAGCATTTGGGATCAGCTTTGTTCTATGTGTTTCGTGTATCTTGGTGAAGACCATGGTAGTTCTGGCAGTATTCAAGGCCTCCAAACCAGGTGGTGATCGTGGTCTGAAGTGGTTTGGGGTAATGCAACAGAGAGGGACTGTTGTATTTCTGACTTTAATACAAGCAGCAGTTTGTATAACATGGCTTGTGTCTTCCTCACCAGCCCCTCATGAAAACACAGAGTACTACAGCGACAGCATAGTAGTTGAGTGTGTAGTGGGGTCCACAGTAGGATTTGGAGTATTATTGGGCTATATTGGCTTACTGGCTATTCTTAGTTTCCTGCTTGCATTCTTGGCACGAAATCTACCAGATAACTTCAATGAGGCCAAGTTCATCACCTTCAGCACGCTGGTCTTCTGTGCTGTTTGGATAGCCTTTATCCCAGCTTATATTAACTCCCCTGGTAAATATGCCGATGCTGTAGAAGTATTTGCCATTCTAGCTTCTAGTTTTGGGCTGTTACTGGCCCTATTTGGACCAAAGTGTTACATAATTCTCCTTAAGCCTGAGAAAAACACAAAAAAAGCTTTAATGGGACGAGGCACACCAAGATCATAGAAACAGTGCATTGATTTGACATGGTTGTTTTTAATAAATGAATTGGGTCAGTGAGATATATAGAATTTAGATAACATTGCCTGCATTTTATGATAACTAAATATCCTTGATCAAATTGTAACAATTTTAAATGTAAATCAGATAGCTTGTCCAACATATATTCTGAATAAATTAATACACACTTTATTTGGTTTTAATGGCTCTTTTTTCTAAGACTATGCAATAATACTTGACGTTTCATTACAGATAGGTTAAATAGAATATCTAAAAAATGTTATGCAAACATTAACTAACGCTAACTTAAGCAAATCTCACCCTTTTCGCCTTGGCCTACCTGCATGTGAAAACGAAATGCTTTTCTCTTATCACGTTTTATCAACAACAAAGTCCACACAAACTTTAATGGTCCTATGGCATGAAAATCTCACTTGAGGTTTACTAACATAAATATGAGTTCCTCTAGCCTGCCTATGGTCTCCCAGTGGCCAAAACCTGTGTTCGGTGTAAAACGAGCACTAGGTGTTTTGCTCGCCCTTAAAAAAACGGAGGCCTAAGCGCGCTGATTTGGAATGTGGCCCCATATGTCGTCATAAAGGATCTAAGCTCCTCCCCTTTCTCTGCCTTGCCCGGCCAGAGAATTTGTCCCGCCAATGAGACACGACTGTGCGAGCGCCACGTGTGTGTGTGTGTGTGTGTGTGTGTGTGTGTGTGTGTGTGTGTGTGTGTGTGTGTGTGTGTGTGTGTGTGTGTGTGTGTGTGTGTGTGTGTGTGTGTGTGTGTGTGTGTGTGTGTGATTACACACACTGTGACGCAAGTGTTTGCTGTTGGTGTTATGGCGCATAACACGTCAGACTCTCGTCTGTGGTTTCCACAACGAGACTGGTAGTGTAGGTTATCCCAGCCATGGTTGCGAATGAATTGGGGGAAAGGAACTTTGGCTTTGACTCCCTGAAGTATATGAACCACGACATGGAGGAGAAAGGGATTGTTGGCCGCGAATGTCCTGCTTGAGCCCCGCTTCCCGCGGCCGAGGGACTACCGCCTCTACCGCCGCTGCCGAGGCAGACATCCCTCGGCATCTAGGATCCGGTGGGAGTCAACCGCGGGGTATTCAACGAGTGGAGGTTTAACAAACAGAGTTAACACTGAACTGTAGGTTGATTGACCCTGTGCCAACTGAACCAGAGCCTTCGGTTCCACCGCACGGTTTATGCATTAGTTCAATCAACACAGGGTTGGTTAACACAGGGTGGTGCGCGTCCACGCCAAACCTATAAAGATGTGATGTATGGATCATGGAAACCCTGATCGAAATGGCGAAACGGGCCTTATTTCAATGAAATGGAACTCCAGGTTCTCCTGGAGAGCTCTGATGAGGAGAAGGACATTATCACAAGAAAAAGGAACATTAAAGCCTCTGCAACCCTGAGAACCAAAGCCTGGCAGCGAATCACTGACCGCGTAAATGCGTAAGTTACATGTCCAAAGCATGATCCTTCATATTTGAGCCATGAATCTATTACTATCCCAGTTAAGCATTCTTAACGTTCCTACCGCATAACCCTTTTCTTCTAAGAAATATGTACTCCGATGGCTCCCTACCGGTCAGCGGATCAAGTATAAATGAAGTATAAAAATATCGTACAAACTGGTAAGCTTTTCCCGACATGGTATTGGCCTACATAGGCTATATTTTGTCAGTCCAGCATTTCAATTGTCATACCATATTTGTCACTCCTGCATTTAAATAAGCCCTTTTTTTAAGCCAATTGTAAAAAGGCAGACAGTCGGCAGACTGGATCTGGCCCTCACATTGTCTTGACCCCGGTGGGGGAGTTGGCAATAGACATAAATCCAGGGCGCCCTGGCATGGAGGGGGTACCTGGAGGTACCTCCTCAGAGAGTCAGGGGCCATGTGAGGGTCCCCACTGTTTGAATGTAAGTTTTTCTTGTATTTTTTTTGTCTTCGAAGTAACACATGCAAACCGTGTGCGTGCCACTGCGCAAATGTTTAAAATGTTTTTTTTTGGTAACTGGGTAGAAAACCTAAAAGTGACAATTTGTCAACTACACAGATCAAGATGGATTAGTGCTTGTAATTGAGCTGCCGGCTACGATCGAACATTCTCCAGTGGATGTACTGTAAGTCCGTTAGCACTAGGACTATTTTATACTTTAGGTTGTAAGCGCCTCTCGGCCTACTCAGCCAATATTGCTCTTTGTATGATAGGAGGCCGATGAAAATCTTGGTTCAGGCGTGGATGGGTGTTCACCAACATTATAGAGAAAACTACTTTTTGCAAAAAACGGAGGGCTACGCAAGTAGTCTGGAGTGAACTAAGGCCAGACCCTTGATTGAAAGTGTTGGCTGTGTAAGGCTGGAGAAGGCTATTTAAATATATTTAAGATTTGCGTGAGAATCTATATCTCTTCAGCAAAAAGTCGTCTGGATATGCCAACATGTCGAGCCGTGGTCTTATTAATCGCTCCCGGTGGATTGCGTGAATAATTTGTGCTCCGATATCAACAGGCCTCCCATCAAAAGGGCATGGCATTGTGAACACATGAAATCTGCGGTGAACGCGGGTTTAAATATCCAAAACCGGGTTATGTTCCAAACTTTACCTACGCAAAACCTGCTCCGACCAGGTTTGATTTTAGAGCATATGTTTCTATAGTAACTTACATACCGTGTTCATTTTGGAACGGAAAACCTAGGGTTACCGCAAACCCTGGGTTAACTTACTCGGTTACGTGATAAAACCGGCTTTGTGGAATACCCCTCAGATTGATGTGGACGTAGAAGAACCAGAGATGTCGGAGAACATTTGGCTGTGATAATATATATTATATGAAATAGATATCTATGTATAACATGAAAATATTTAGATATAGAGCTCCAGGCTGTGTGTTGTAGAATATTTACAGAACACGGCTAACGGCGGTGTGCGCCTCGCCATTGCGATGCATCCACTGTAAACAGAGTGCACGGTACCGTGGCTGCAAGCTGCTCAAGGCCACACCCCCACCCTCCTCCTTGACCTGCCTCTCTCCTCCTCATTTGCATTAAGACTACAGACACCAAAACGGCGCATTTGGGGAAAGCTCAATGTGCGACTGGCTTGAAGTGGCTGTAATCCTGCACCAGGGCTGAATTTCGGGAACTTCTTCCAATACTGTGTTTGGGGCCTACTAATTTCTAAATTAAAGCATCCATAAAGTAGCATGCCATAGAACCTTTAAAAACTATATAAATCAGTCGCAATGTGAATATGCGGCATATTCCAATATTAAGTGTGCCAGTGAAAAAGAGGAACGAAATACTCAACCTATATAGTCTAGTGAAGACGAGTTTGTGGTCTGTCCTTTCACCAAAATATTCAATGTATTAAGAGGATTAAATTATATTGGATGATTACTTGTTAATCGAAGTGTTAAAAAGTGGAGCTAATGACTGCGAATGAGGGGGAATTGAAAAGTGAATTTTTTGGTGGCGTCAGTTTCCCTGTTCAATAACTAAAATAGGCTATCACCCTTTTCATAGAAAGTTGACATCCAAAAATAAACTATCGATACACCTTCATGTTATCAAAAACAACCTTCACATGCCTCATTTCAAGTAAACATTGGCTTGTAGCACTGACTGCTATCGAGATGAATGATCAATACATATAACAGATAGCAATAATTATAGGTCTATGATTGACGTTTACCAATATGATGCAGGAAGAACACTGTTAAGAAATGTAAATAGGCTGTTACCTCCGCCATGATCTATAACTTGTACAGTAGCCAGGGTGACTATGACAAATAAAGCTGAATATGATTGGTTAAATGTACATATCCGCTGGCGAGCGCCATTAAGAAACCTACCTCAAATGAATGTCGCCATTTAGCAAAAGGAAAATTGAATTGTTAGTTTACAGACTTCCATGAATTGTTATTTTAAAGGAGACATATTATGGTGTTTTCCCAACAAGTAAACATAGTATATAAGTTCCAGAAAACATCTTATTTTAGCTGTTTGCTGGAAATAGATTTTAGGAAAAAAAATCTAGCCTACCGCTATTCCCCTCAGTTTCAGTCCCTTCAGAATGCACTGTTTCTGGTGTTTCTAGCTTTAATGCAAATGAGCTGCTGCCCATTGAACAAAGAGCTTTTAGAGTGAACCACAGCATGGAGGAGGAGAGATTGTTGGCGTTTGCGGACTACCGGATCCCTTTATCTATATAATATAATTTAATAATAATAATATTCTATAACATATGTATTTAGGTACTTATATAGTATTATATCTAATATCAAGGCCAAAAGCTATGTGCGCCTCGGATGATATTAGGAATCATAAAAACTGAATCTGATGTCTCTGGTACTTCCACAATAACAACAAGACACATAGTGGGGGTTATCTCAGTCATGGTTGAGAAGAATTGGGGGAAAGGGACTTTGGCATTGACTCTGGCAGTCCGGCAGCTCCGGCGGAGAAAGGGATTGTACTCCCTGAGCTGAGCTGCCGGACTGGCGCCAAGCTACTCCTGCCAGAGCCGCCGGACTGCTGCTAGAGCTTCGGCGGCAGTCCGGCAGCTCCGCCGGAATCCCTGCCAGACAGCCACATGGCAAACTGACAAATTAGATATCTATTATTGTGTGGAATATCGCTGGTTCTGAAATGCGCAAACAACTCCGCCCAAGGCCCGTCCGCTGGTCTACAGAATCTTTGCTATTCTCGGGTTGGAGGGGGCTGGGGAAGTGGGAGGTAATATTCAAATGTGCCCCCTTCCTACGTAGGAGGGGGTGCCGAAACTGACTCGCTCGTTTGGTAACTGTAGGCGGTAGGGGTGTAACGGTACACGTATTTGAACCGAACCGTCACGGTACAGGCACTTCGGTGCGGTTACAGAGGTCTACCGCGGTATAAATGTGGCGTACATAGCGTTAATACGGCGAATGTAAAGGCTTGTTTTGCAGTGCGGAACTTAAAACTTGAAGTCGGAGTTCCCCCCGGACCGTTTAGCCTTATTAGGCTCGGCTCGCACGTGCGCGGCCACCGCTATATAGCAGTAGCAGAGCGCGGTCGCGACTGTGTGTGGATTGATGGCTAGTGAACTGAGCGAACTGCATGGCGAGAGACAACAGAAAACCGGAGCTTGAAGATGCCCCCCTGTCATTTAAATCCCAAGTGTGGGAGAACTTTGGATTCCAGGTTAATTATCACAAAGGGGAAAGTCGAGTGGAGAAGTCGAAAGCTGTGTTTAGACATTGTTCAACAGCGATCTCCTATGCAAATGAAACACATCGAACATGCACAAGCATGTAAAAAGGCACCATCCAGGTGTTACTGTCACCGCTGCGAAAATTAAAATAGTTGTTCAAACCCAGCTCACTACACTATTTAATCAACCCCTACCCCTGTCTGGGAATTCAGAACGGGCAAATGCCATCACCAGGTCTATTGGTGTTTTCATTGCCTCTGACCTACGGCCATTCTCCGTTGTTGAGAACACAGGTTCTAAACATATGATGAAGGTAAGCAGTTGCAGTACCTGCTACCAGTGTCCCTAGTGAAAGGGTATCTTTTTTATAAAATACATAAGCTGTAATTTAAGTTAAGGCTGCAGTTGTACTTTTATTTAATGATTGATATTTATATTTATGAGAACTTCAGAGCTTTAGAGATCTGCAGGAATATTTTTTTCAGTATGTTTCATACTGACAGCTAAAACTGTGTTTAATTCGTTACTAATTAAACTTATGTTCGTTCAGTCAAGCAATCCGTTTTTTCTAACTATGAACCGAACCGTCCTGTACCGTACCGTGACTTCAAAACCGAGGTACGTACCGAACCGTGACTGTTGCGTACCGTTACACCCCTAGTAGGCGGGGTACTTTCAGAAATGCATATCTCACTCAAAAAAATCATGTGCAGAGTTTTTTCAAAGTTTGTATGTGCCTGGGAGCACCAGAGACCCAAATCCCAGGAAAAGTGTTGTTTTCGTAATATGTCCCCTTTAATGTTCTTTTAAAAATCGCAAAAGAAAAATTGCATTCAATTTAAAAGAACCAAAGAACCATCCAATGCAAGTCTAGATTCAGTGCTCTCTATCACCACAGAGATTGATGCTAAATATAGTTAATTCATATAATATCTGATTCATGTTGAGAATTGCTATGTAAATAATGTATATTATTCTGTAATTCGTTCTGTTCGTATCGTAATGCAATTTAGTTCCATCCCACAAATGTCAGCCTAGTTTTGATAGGCTGAACAATAAAAAATAAATAAAAACTTGGCAAAGGGGATGGCATTTATAAAGTTGTGTTTGAAAAAGGTTGGTTCAGAATAGAGGGCAGTCATGAGAGCTCATAGAGAATCACACTTGCTCGTATGTGTTTGTTTGTTTCTGTTCTCTTTCTCTTCCCATACGTCTTCAACAGGTCCCTTCTCTTGTACATCCCAGAGACAATTTAATCTGAATGGAATGCACAAATTTGGGGATGTCATTCTAGGAGGGATCTTTAAAATGAACTTTTACTCAAAATCTTCTGAATTATATTTTACTTCAGAGCCAAAAGATCCAATCTGTTATGGGTGAGTATATTGAGGAGTGTTGATGAAGATATTTTTATCAGTTACAATTTGTTTGTGTAACAAGTTTATATATATTTTTTTTTCTTTTTTAAGCTTTGCTCCTGAAGCGTTCAGACGGGCCCAGACTATGGCCTTCGCTGTTAATGAAATTAACAGAAACTCCAAACTGCTTCCTAATATATCGTTAGGATACCATCTTCATAATAGCTGTGGCAACCTAGGGATCTCATTACGTGCAGCTCTGTCTATGACCAGCGGCAGAGGAGAGCCGTTTCAATTAAATGAGAACTGTAACGGGAATCCTCCTGTGCTAGGAATTGTGGGAGATACTTCCTCTACACGTACAATCGCTATTTCTAGCATAGTAAGCTTATACAGAGTGCCAATGGTAAGTTGTCAACCATTTTCCAATGAGAGAAGGCTTCTGGTTGATGATTGCCTTTACTTTTAAAATGACTCAAATAGACAAGACCAAATAAATTCTAGATGGATCATGAAAATTATTCCTGTCTTTACATTGGACAGGTGAGTTATTTTGCCACATGCTCCTGTCTGAGTGATAGGAGGCTGTTCCCATCATTCTTTAGAACTATTCCAAGTGATGCCTTTCAGGTAGAGTGCTTTCCATACCCCCTGAATGATTTGAGTGCTCATGAAGCATCATATATTATCTGCATGCATGTCATGGCTTTGCAATGTTAATTAGATATTAATACATGTAGGGAAATGTTCCTACTAGCTGTTCCACAAGCTATCAATTTTATTCTACCAGGTACGAGCTATTCTCCAAATTCTGAGGCGGTTTAACTGGACTTGGTTTGGCCTGTTAATCAGTGATGACGACTACGGACTACATGCTGCCCGATCTTTCCAGTCTGGCCTAACCCAGTCTGGGGGAGGCTGTCTGGCTTATCTAGAGGTTCTGCCTTGGGGAAGAGATGAAAACGAGCTGCAGAGGATCGTTGGCATAATGAAGAAATCCACATCCCGTGTGGTTATTGTTTTCTCACCTCAAGGCGACATGCTTAAACTCATGGAAGAGGTTAGTTATTTTTGTTATGAGAAGGAACGTAGGGACATTTTCCGCAAAATTTAAATTTAAAAGTAAATAAATATGTTAGAGATAGAGGTAGATACAATACTGGAGGTAACAATTGATATTTTTTGTACATTCCAATCCACAGGTGGTTAGGCAGAATGTTACAGGCCTACAGTGGATTGCCAGTGAAGCCTGGACTACAGCAATTGTTCTTCAGACCCCCAGCTACATGCCTTTCCTTGCAGGCACTCTGGGCATTGCCATCCGCCGGGGAGAGATACCTGGACTGAGGGAATACCTACTGCAAATACGCCCTGACAGTGACACACTCAGCAGCCAGGAAAACAATTTAGTGCGGGTTTCACCTAACACATTGATTCAGAATCGCAAACAAATATATTGTAGGAATATTTTCAATGTATTTGTGACCTTTACATGAACTTGATACTGATGTTTGCTTATGAATCCCCTTATTCATAATTCCCCCATGATTAGGTAAAGCAGTTTTGGGAGCACGTATTTCAGTGCAAGTTTGTAACCCCTGGCATGGAGTTTGAAGGGCAGACTCAAGAAAGACTATGTACCGGCAATGAGAGTCTAAGGAATATAAAGACTGAATTCCTGGATCTGTCTAACCTCAGGTCAGAGTATAATGTGTACAAGGCAGTTTATGCCCTGGCACATGCCCTACATGACATTCTGCAGTGTGTTCCAGGGAGTGGGCCTTTCCAAGGTCAAAGTTGTGCCAGTTTACAGGGACTAGAGCCATGGCAGGTCTGTCTTCAATAAAATTCCCATTATATTCAGTTTCCTTCCTGTGATTTATTATTATTATTATTATTATTATTATTATTATTATTATTATTATTATTATCACTATTATATTGTTATTATTTATATTATTGTTTATTAATTATTATGATGTCGATTTGAGAGCTTAAAAATGCAATGTCAATTCTTTCACTCTTTACCCTTCTTTCCTGCCATCCAGCTGGTATATCAATTGCAAAGGGTCAATTTCACTACACATTTTGGTGATCAAGTGTCATTTGATGAGAATGGGGATGCTTTACCAATCTATGATGTGATAAACTGGATGTGGCACTCAGATGGAAGCACAGAAGTTAAAAATGTGGGCGAGGTTAATGAATTGGCTTCAAAAATCGATAATCTTAATCTTGATGAAGACAAAATCTTTTGGAATTTCGAACCTAAAAAGGTCTGCTTACAATCAACCTATTGCCCTTGACATGTTGATTTATCATGACATGAAATGGGAAAAAAAATTGAAGGCAGTGACATTGATCCCCATTTAGCCTCCAAAGTCAGTGTGTAGTGAGAGCTGTCCCCCTGGCACCCGCATGGCCAGAAAGAAAGGTGAACCTGTCTGCTGCTTCGACTGCATTGCTTGTTCAGAAGGTGAAATAAGCAATAAAAAAGGTTTGTTTTATACAAATATATTTCTACAATGCACATCTGTTGTACGTATATTGTCCAACTCAACGGCTGAAGAATAACTTGTTTGTTGTTTATGTTGTTTGTTAGACTCAACAAAATGTACCAGATGTCCAGAGGAGTTTTGGTCCAACCACCAACGTGATCACTGTGTACCCAAAAGCATGGAGTTTCTTTCCTATATTGAACCCCTGGGCATCTCCTTGACCACTGCTTCCTTATCGGGAACGCTTTTATGCACTATTGTTTTTGGAATCTTCACTTATCATCGTACAACGCCAGTTGTTAGGGCAAACAACTCAGAGCTTAGCTTCCTCATTCTGCTATCACTCAAACTATGCTTCTTGTGCTCATTGCTTTTCATTGGTCACCCAAGGCTGTCAACTTGTCAGTTGAGGCAAGCAGCCTTTGGGATCAGCTTCGTGCTGTGTGTCTCGTGTATCCTGGTGAAGACTATGGTTGTTGTGGCTGTGTTCAAGGCATCCAAACCAGGAGGTGGTGGTAGTCTGAAGTGGTTTGGGACAATGCAACAAAGAGGGACTGTTGTATTTCTGACTTTAATACAAGCAGCAATATGTACAACCTGGCTTATGTCGTCCTCACCAACTCCTCATAAAAACACACAGTACTACAAAGACAAGATAATAGTTGAGTGTGTAATTGGGTCAACAGTTGGTTTTGGAGTTTTACTAGGCTATATTGGCTTACTGGCCATTCTCAGTTTCTTACTTGCTTTCTTGGCCCGGAATCTACCAGATAACTTCAATGAGGCCAAGTTCATCACCTTCAGCATGTTGGTCTTCTGTGCTGTTTGGATAGCCTTTATCCCAGCGTATATCAACTCCCCTGGAAAATATGCAGATGCTGTAGAGGTATTCGCCATTCTAGCTTCCAGTTTTGGGCTGTTACTGGCCCTATTTGGACCAAAGTGTTACATTATTATCCTTAAGCCTGAGAAAAACACAAAAAAAGCTTTAATGGGACGAGGCATGTCATAAAATCGTGTTTATCTGGAAATCTTTTTGAAAGAAGAGATTTAGTATGAGTAGAATTACTACATTACCAACTTTCTGTAATGACTTCATTTTAAATTCTAGTTTGAAATCATTACAGATATAATTAGAACTGCATTTATTTTGTAGATTGGTAGGATTAGTCTGACCAACATTAATGTGAAAAGAGAGAATAAATCTTGTTTTCAACATTGTCACCACTATTTTTTTTACCAGATTATGCAAGCCTACCTTTTCTTTACATTTCTTTAGAGACTGATATCCTAGCCCCCAGGCTGGATCCTTCTCTCTCCTTTACTCCTGTGCATATCCATTGACCACTATAAACAAATGAACAGCACTGAGCTGTGGCTGCTGATGGTATTTGAGGTCTCCTAAACAAAATAGTAAACCCTACATAACTCTACCCCTCCACTTGTTGGTTCTCAGCAAATGCACAGTGCAGTTTTCCTCCAGGAGTTCAGCTATAGCATTGTCAAACTTCATATCTGAGAATATGGCTATAGTTTTGATGGTAGCTCAAGCATTGTTGAAGCAAGCTCAAGCATCTTGGAAGTGAGTCCAACTGAAGCTTTACCAGTCAAACGACATACGAAAGCATAAGAAACTGGCATGGACAACCAAATATCTCAAATGTTTTCTCCAAATCTCACACTAACATAAGCAAATCTCACCTTCTCACCTTGGCCTACCCACATGTGAAGATGAAATGCTTTTCTCATATCACGTCTGATAAACAATAAAGTCTACACCAACGTTAACAACTGTTCACATCAGCCTCAAGGCACATATGTGTCATATTCCCATAACAATCGCATCAGTGAAAAAATGATCAATGCTCAAAATACATGGCCTAGTGAAGACGAGCATAAGCTCCACCCTTTCACCAAAATATATGAATTTTGAGGATTCAATAATACAGGAGTTTTACTTCTCTCCTAAAAAAGAAAGTTGGTATTCAAAAACAAAACTGTTGCGATACACCTGCACACATTCATGTCATCTAAAGCAAGCTATCCTCAACGCAATGCAAGTATGATAAGATATAAAATGAATGATCAATCCAAATAACAGATATGATTCTAGTTTACCACTATGTCTGCACTAAGAACACAACTAGCCTTTGTGTCGTGTTTGTTTCTCCCCCCCCTTACTTTAGTTCTCCCAGTCAAATTTGACCGGTCTGTTTTAACTGCCCTTATATTAACACAAAAACCATTGATCATCACCAAATTTTATTTAACTCCCTTTTAACCTGTAAACAAAGTCTCGGACTACTGGTTTACGTGAATAACTGCAGTGAATAGAAACAGAAATTGAAAGTTGTATTCCAAAATTATCATTTATTGAGACCAAATTCACAGAAAATCAGAACATCAACATGAACACATTGTGTGTGTATATGTGTGTGTGTGTGTGTGTGTGTGTGTGTGTGTGTGTGTGTGTGTGTGTGTGTGTGTGTGTGTGTGTGTGTGTGTGTGTGTGTGTGTGTGTGTGTGTGTGTGTGTGTGTGTTCACACACAGGAGTGGCATTTTGCAATCAGGTCGCAGTGTGCCTTGCAAACGTAGGCACCACATTTGAAAAATGTAAGACTTGTCTTATTGTCTCTCGGGGCACAGGGCTCGCATCTCTTCCGTTTCTGCCCCTGTTTTGGGGGGATTGACATATTGATTGACATATTGGGCTTTTGTGAAACCTTTCTAGCCCTAAACGAAGTTACTCCCCCCAATTACGTTAGTGCACAAGTATCTAGAGAAGCAAAGAAAGGTGGTGGATTAGCCCATATCTAATCCATCTGATGCCCTCGCAAGGGCTTTTCTGTCCATGTCAGATACGCTTGGCTTCAAACAGCTCGTCCAGCACCCAACCCACATCGGTGGAAACACACTGGACCTCGTTTTGACCCGCGGTGTAGATATTTCAGACCTAATGGTCTCTTCCTACACCTCAGCTTTATCAGACAATTTTTTTTTTTCGCATCACCCCTGCTCACATTACAGCTATGGCAGATAAGTTACCCCATTCACTTGCTCTTCCTTGTAACTATAGGGGTTCTGTAGAGTGCCTTACTGATGACCTCAACAATGCCTTGTCTGTTGCCATTGATTCAGTTGCTCCGCTTATAATTAAAAAACGATCATTGAAAAAAACAGCTCCCTGGTTTAATGCAGAAACGTGCACCCTAAAGCAAAGCTGCAGAATCCTTGAACGCAAATGGCGCTCAACTAAACTTGAGGTCTTTCATCTTGCATGGCACAACAGTCACCTGCTCACAAGGGTAGGCTGACTACTGCCAGAAATGCCTGCTCTTCCAGTATCAAAAACTTAAATAGAAACAATCCCAAGTTTCTTTTTGATACGGTGAAGAGTCTGACTCAGAAACAGACTCAGAGTGTAGGCATCTCCCTCTTGGCAGGTCAATTCATGGATTTCTTTGAAATTAAATTGATTAGAGAGGAAATGTATGCTTGCCATGCAACTTGTCCTACACATCCTGTGGGGCAAGATGGGGTCTTGCCCAGAAGGATGAGGAACTCTTGAGGCAACTCTCCTGGAGTTCAAGACAATTCGTCTGGTTGAACTTGAAAAGGTGATAAAGGCATCGAAGCCAACAACTTGTATGTTGGGTCCTCTCCCTTCCAAGATTCTCAATGACCTTCTTCCCACGGTGGGGCTTGCAATGCTCGCGCTTATGAATCCCTCGCTTTCGACAGGAATTCTTCCCTTGAATTTCAAGGCTGCGATGTTAAAACCACTGCTCAAAAAGCCTGTCTTAGATCCTGAATTAGTCAGCAACTATCAGCAAATCGTTGACAAAATTCCAAATTCCAATAATAATTGCGCCAGTGAAAAGATGAATGGAATACTCAACCTATATAGTCTAGTGAAGACGAGTTTGTGCTCTGTCCTTGCACCAAAATATTCCATGTATTAAGAGGAATAAATCATACTGGAGTTTTACTTTTTAATCCAAGGGCCCTATCTTGCATCCGGCGCAATTGACTTTCTACACTGACGGATGTGTCGTTGCTAGTTTGCAACTGGCGCAGAGCGTTCTTTTCCCTCCACCGCTACGCGCCTGTAAATTAGGGATTGATCTTGCGCCCCAAGGGGCGGTTTGGCGAAAGGAGGAGGCGTGTTCTGGCGCAAATTTTCCCTGGTGCTATTTTGCAGTTTCAGAAAAAAGCGTTGTTCAGATGCTACTTTAAGGGCACATGCATAATGTTGCTTGTGCACCTCGCGCACACACTTTGCTTCTCTCATCTACCTAGCCACACATTCTTGGTAAATTATTTGGGGAAGAACAGCTGATACAGCGGTAATAAGTTGTACATTTAAATCAATGCATCTGCAAACACCGTACAGCAAACACATATTTTCTTGACACAGACATCGTGTACAAGACCATAACTTTTAGGATTGATGAGTATTTGATCGTGAGAAAACACTGTTTTACCGCAAGTGAGTGTTAAAAATAATAAATGAGCGTGGGCGCAAGTGTGTGTATGTGTTAAAGAATTAATGAAAGTGGGCGCTTGTGTGTGCGTCCATCTGTTTAAACACATGCAAACTAAACACGTAATGCATAGTACAGTCCATGGCAATGTATATCAACAGGGGGACACGTGCATATTAGGAACACAAGTTGATAACGATAATGCATACAATACTGGTAAGAAACAATGTTTGTTAATGTATTGTGTACATCATTAAATAGAACCACAGTTACCGCATATCATATGTGTTTTAAGTTTTCTTTGCCGAAATTATTTGAGCTCTGAAGTTGCGGAAGAAAATGCTATCCCATGTGTGAATTAGGCCATATTATTTGGCCATAAACTGAGCCATTTGAAGTTTGAAATTCATGTGACCATGCATCTGTCTCCTCGGAGACTGCAAACGCGATGTCAAAATATCAACTCTTCAGATTAAAATGCGCTTATGGCTCTTAAAGGGGATGGGAGATGGCACTCTTATTGGTTTATTGCACGTTGTGCCCAAACCACACCTACGGGTAATTAGGCTACTTCAGACCAACACTTTTTAGATTTGCGCCGGGCGCAAGAGTCATTTATGCGCCGGTAAAATAGCAACATCGCCATAGAACCTCCCACAAAGCTACTTGCGCTTGGTGCTTCTCACTTGCATTTCAGACCGTTAAAATAGGACCCCAAGTGTTCAAAAGTGGAGCTCATTCGCGAATCAGGGGGATTATGATAAGTGGGATTAGTTAAATCGGTAGTTTCCCTGTTCAATAACTAAAATAGGCTATAACCCTTTTCACAGTAATTTGATATCCAAAAATAAACTGTTGCGATACACCTTCATGTTATCAAAAACAACCTATTTTCACATGCCACATTTCAAGTAGACTGCTATCGAGATGAATGATCAATACATATAACAGATCGCGATAATTATGTCTATGATTGAAGTTTACCACTATGATGGAGTAAAAACACTGTTAAGAAATGTAAATAGGCTGTTACCGCAGCAATGTCCTACAACTTGTATAGTAGCCATGGTGACTGACAAATAAAGTTGAATATGATTGTTTGAACGAATATATACGCTGGCGAGCGTCATAAAAAAATTAAACTCAAATGAATATTGCCATTTGGCAAAACGGAAATTGCATTGTTAGTTTAGAGCCTTCAATGAATTGTAATTTGAATGTGTGAAAAATGACAAAAGAGAAATTGCGTTCAATTTAAAAGAACTGTACAAGGCAAATGTTGGTTCGGTGCTCTCTATCACCACAGACATTGCAGCTAATTATAATTAATTTATATAATGTCCCTTTGATATTTAGAATTGTTATGTTGATGATGTATATTATTCCGCCATTCATGCTGTTCTATTCATAATGCAATCCAGTTCCATCCCCCAAATGTCTGCCTAGTTTTGATAGGCTGAACAATGAAAATTATAAAATATTGGAAAAGGGGATGGCATTTAAAAAGTTGTGTTTGAGAAAGGTCGGTTCAGAATAGAGGGCAGTCATGAGAGCTCATAAAGAATCGCATTTGCTCGTATGTGTTGGTTTTTTTCTGTTCTCTTTCTCTTCCCATACGTCTTCAACAGGTCCCTTCTCTTGTACATCGCAGAGACAATTTAATTTAAATGGAATGCACAAATTTGGGGATGTCATTCTAGGAGGGATCTTTAATATGAACTTTTACACAAAATCTTCTGAATTATATTTTACTTCAGAGCCAAAAGACCCAATCTGTTATGGGTGAGTATATCGAGGAGTGTTGATGAAGATATTCTAACAGTTAAAAATTCTTGTATGTGTAACAATGTTGTTTAATTATTATTACTTTTTTTCATTATTTCTTTTAAGCTTTGCTCCTGAAGCATTCAGACGGGCCCAGACTATGGCCTTTGCTGTTAATGAAATTAACAGAAACTCCAAACTGCTTCCTAATATATCTTTAGGCTATCATCTTCATAATAGCTGTGGCAACCTAGGGATCTCATTACGTGCAGCTCTGTCTATGACCAGTGGCAGAGGAGAGTCGTTTCAATTAAATGAGAACTGTAACGGGAATCCTCCTGTGCTAGGAATTGTGGGAGATACTTCCTCAACACGTACTATCGCTATTTCTAGCATAGTAAGCTTGTACAGAGTACCAATGGTAAGTAAAAATGACTCAAAGAATGAATCAAAGGACTAGACCAAATCAATTCTAAATAAATTCAGGCATTCATAACAATTATTTCTGTCATTACATTGGACAGGTGAGTTATTTTGCCACATGCTCCTGTCTGAGTAACAGGGGGCTGTTCCCATCATTCTTTAGAACTATTCCAAGTGATGCCTTTCAGGTAGAGCATTTTCCTTACCCCTGAATTATTTTTGTGAGATAATGTATGAAGCATCAGACATTATCTGCATGCATGTCATTTCTTGTGAATAAGATATGCATACATATATGGAAATGTTCCTACTAGATGTTCCACAAGCTATTCATTTCATTCTACCAGGTACGAGCTATGCTCCAAATTCTCAAGTGGTTTAACTGGACTTGGTTTGGCCTGTTAATCAGTGATGACGACTACGGACTACATGCTGCCCGATCTTTCCAGTCAGGCCTGGCCCAGTCTGGGGGAGGCTGTCTGGCTTATCTAGAGGTTCTGCCATGGGGAAGAGATGAATACGAGCTGCAGAGGATCGTTGGCATAATGAAGAAATCTGCATCCCGTGTGGTTATTGTTTTTTCACATCAAAGTGACATGCTTAAACTCATGGAAGAGGTTAGTTATTTTTGTTATGAGTAGGAACAAAGGGACAATTTTCACAAAAATAAGATTTAAAAGCATAAATATGTTGCCGTAGATACAATACTGGAGAAAAAACGCTTGATATATTTTAGACCTTTCAATCCACAGGTGGTAAGGCAGAATGTTACAGGCCTACAGTGGATTGCCAGTGAAGCCTGGACTACAGCAATTGTTCTTCAGACCCCCAGCTACATGCCTTTTCTTGCAGGCACTCTGGGCATTGCCATCCGCCGGGGAGAGATACCAGGCCTCAGGGACTTCCTACTGAGAATACGCCCTGACAATGACACACTCAGCAGCCAGGACAACAACTTAGTGCGGGTTTCACCTAACACACCGATTCAGAATCGCAAGCAAATATCTTGTAGGAATACTTTTCAATGTATGTGTGGACTATACATGAAACTTGATACTGATGTTTGCTTATGAATCCCCCTTATTCATGATTTCCCCTTCATTAGGTCAAGCAGTTTTGGGAGCACGTATTTCAGTGCAAGTTTATAACCTCTGGCATGGAGTTTGAAGGCCAGACTAAAGAAAGACTATGTACAGGCAATGAGAGTCTAAGGAATATAGAGACTGAATTCCTGGATCTGTCTAACCTCAGGCCAGAATATAATGTGTACAAGGCAGTTTATGCTCTGGCACATGCCCTACATGACATTCTGCTGTGTGTTCAAGGGAGTGGGCCATTCCAAGGTCAAAGTTGTGCCAGTTTACAGAGACTAGAGCCATGGCAGGTCTGTTTTCAATAAAATTCCATGATATTAAGTTATTTTCCTGTGATTTATTATAATGTGGATTTGAGAGCACAATAGTACAATAATTTTTTTCATCTTTCCTGCCATCCAGCTTGTATATTACTTGCAAAGGGTCAATTTCTCAACAGATTTTGGTGATCATGTGTCATTTGATGAAAGTGGGGATGCTTTACCAATCTATGATGTGATGAACTGGAATTGGCTCTCAGATGGAAGCACAGAAGTTAAAAATGTTGGAGAGGTCAATGAATGGCTTCAAAAATCGATAATCTTATTCTTGACGAAGACAAAATCTTTTGGAATTTTGAATCTAAAAAGGTCTGCTTACAATCTAATTAATAATGTTTTTGACATGTTACATTTTTCATAATATGAAATGCATTTGTCTTTTTAATGCAATCAACTTGTTCCCCATTTAGCCGCCGAAGTCAGTGTGTAGCGAGAGCTGTCCCCCTGGCACTCGCATGGCCAGAAAGAAAGGTAAACCAGTCTGCTGCTTCGACTGCATCCCTTGTTCAGAAGGAGAAGTTAGCAATGAGACAGGTTTGTTTGAAATACATACATTTCTACAATGTATATCAATTTTTCCTATATTGTCAAAACACAACGGCTAAATAACGATAATTACCTCTTGTTTGTTAGACTCAACACAATGTACCAGTTGTCAAAAGGAGTTTTGGTCCAACCTCCAACGTGATCACTGTGTGCCCAAAACCATGGAATATCTTTCCTATACGGAACCCCTAGGCATCTCCTTGACCACTGCTTCATTATCTGGTGCACTTTTATGCACTATTGTTTTTGGAATTTTCACTTATCATCGTACTACGCCAGTTGTTAGGGCCAACAACTCAGAGCTTAGCTTTCTCATTCTGCTGTCACTCAAACTATGCTTCTTGTGCTCATTGCTTTTCATTGGTCACCCAAGGCTGTCAACTTGTCAGCTGAGGCAAGCAGCCTTTGGGATCAGCTTTGTGCTGTGTGTCTCGTGTATCCTGGTGAAGACCATGGTTGTTCTGGCGGTGTTCAAGGCATCAAAACCAGGAGGTGGTGGTAGTCTTAAGTGGTTTGGGGCAATGCAACAGAGAGGAACTGTTGTATTTCTGACTTTAATACAAGCAGCAATATGTACAACCTGGCTTATGTCGTCCTCACCAACTCCTCATAAAAACACACAGTACTATAAAGACAAGATAATAGTCGAGTGTGTAATTGGGTCAACAGTTGGATTTGGAGTTTTACTAGGCTATATTGGCTTACTGGCTATTCTCAGTTTCTTACTAGCTTTCTTGGCCCGGAATCTACCAGATAACTTCAATGAGGCCAAGTTTATTACCTTCAGCATGTTAGTCTTCTGTGCTGTTTGGATAGCCTTTATCCCAGCCTATATCAACTCCCCTGGAAAATATGCAGATGCTGTAGAGGTGTTTGCCATTCTAGCTTCCAGTTTTGGGCTGTTACTGGCCCTATTTGGACCAAAGTGTTACATAATAATCCTGAAACCTGAGAAAAACACAAAAAAAGCTTTAATGGGACGAGGCACACCAATATCATAAAATCATGGTTATCTGGGAAAAAAAAGAGATTTATGCCCTGATTACACCTACCCGATAGTGGGCCCCGATGGTGCCCGATGGCTAAATCAGCAGCTATCGTTATAACATCGGGAAATAGTGTGGTTGCATCGGGAAACACCTTTACTCTTCCCGGGAACATCGTTAGACAACGGGAAGAAACGGGAAGAAATGCTCAATGATCGGGCAACAACGGGCAACATCGGCAAAGAACGAACATGTTTGTTAATTTTGGGGTCTATCGGGGGTAGAAATCGGGCTACCAGGTGTTTTTTATGGGCTAATCGGCTATATATCGGGAATAGAACGGGAGTATACGTAAGACATCGCAAGTCGTTCGGGAGTTTCCCTGGAGTACATCGGCTATATTCGTTAATCTTCCGCGCTTTATCGTGTTTTAACGTCCCTGGCATGAATCGTTATGTTATCGTTATAACATCGGGTATGTGTAAATGCTACCCCGATAAATTGACCCGATCATACATTTTTAGCCCGATGTCACCCGAATCACCCCGACTTCCACATCGGTAGTCTATCGGCCATTAGCGGCCATTAGCGGGATGGTGTAAACGGGGCATTAGTCTGAGTAGATTTACTACATTACAGACTTTCTGTAATGTCTTCATATCAAATTGTAGTTTGAAATTATTATAGACACATAATTAAAACAGTAGTTATTTTGTAGATCTGTATGATTGGTTTGACCAACATTTATGTCAAAAGTGAGAATAAATCTTGTTTTCAACATTGTCACCACTTTGTTTTTTAACAGATCATGCAAGACTACTTTTTCTTTACGTTTCTTTAGAGACTGATATCCTAGCCCGCCTGTTGAATCTTCCTCTCTCCTTAACTGCTGTGCATATCCATGGAACACTACAAACAAATGAATAGCACTGAGCAGTGGCATCTGATGGTATTGGAGGTCTAATTAAAATGTGGCATCTTAGGCGCACACACAAACTAAACTTTGAAAATCGTTTAGCTGCTGGAGAAATACATTTGTTAAAATATTCTTCTGAAACCTCCATTTTGCCACTCTCGAATTAGTTTCTCTATGAGTCCAGGCGAATAGCTCCTTAACAAAATAATAAACCCTACTTAACTCCACCCCTCCATTTGTTGGTCCTCAGCAAAGGCACAGTTTAGTCTCCCTCCAGTAGTTCAGCTATAGCTTTGTCAAACTTCGGAGCCGAGCTTATGGCAATAGTTTTGGACAATATTCTTCATTTACTAGAAAAATGTGGGAACATAGCCAAATAATTGTATTTGATACAATTCCCTCATATATTTCCTAAACACAATTTCTTCTCGGTTTGGTAATATGTAATAATAGGTAATATGACACCCAACATAGGGCATCTATGACCCAGAAAGGCTCCCTGGGAAAATACTGAAATACAGCAGTCAACCAGCTACCTCCCAGCAACAGCCCTTTCCAAGACGACAGTTGCTGGTGGTGGCCAGCAGAGGACGGGGAGGCATTATAGCAACTGCCAAGAGCAGCCTCCTGCATCTGGAACCCCTTGGATCATTCCCACAGTGGCTCAGTCCTAGTCACACTTCTCCCAGCAAGCACAGCAGCTCAAGGCCCTATGCTCCGAAAGGAGGTCTGAGGAATATGCCCTGTCATCCTGGTGGAGGATGGCCCTACTGAGGGCTGATCTGGGCCCTCCGTGGAGCTACCACCAGGCCCCAGCTGTCAAACCTCCTCCCAGTCCATCCAGAAAACCCTGCAATGGCCAGCCCCTCCGCCAGCCAATTCAGCCACCGAGGCCTCCAGTCTCAGAGATGGACGGGGAGGGGGGTTGAATGGTCAGACTGGGGAGTTGGTGTTGATTTTTTTAATTTAGATAAAAAAAGTAACAAAAAAAAGAGAAAAAAAAGTAACACTGTTAAGAGTCTGGTTGTTTCTGTTAGTTATGGATCCCTGTTTAAGTTTGGTTTATAGTATTTAATTAATTTTTGGAGGGGGGTATTTTGAGTTTGTTTAGCTGATGGCGGGTTAAACAGCTTCATCTGACCTGAGACAGACTAATTAGACTCTGGGGATGGATGAGGCTGCTCACATGTAGTGCTTTTGGCAAACAAGGCACATAGGATAAACCATCCATTACCACATACAATCATGAACAACAGTGTCTCTCATGCGAGACGTGGCAAACATTGACAAGGTTAGTGTATATTTACGTTCGTTTTGGATCTGAAACTACAACAAATCTCTATGTTCATCACAAAATGATTACCAGGTGACTATCTCGAACATAAAAATCCCATGATGTATTGTGATATACAAGATGTTGGTCGATAATAGGAAAATTATCCAAATTTCTGGGCAATTTTTCGGGTCGCTGGAGTAATTTAGTATTTTTTTTGGTTTATTTTTCAGTAATATTGGTTTTTCAAATTTAAAATTACACTGTTTCCCCAATAATTTTAGAGGACTGGCGGACGCCATGACAAAGAGGACCCCTGCCAGGCCCCCTAAAAATATAAAAACCAAAATAATATATGCAATAAAAATAAAGCAGCGTTATCTTGACACAATGCAAGGGATTTTGAGTCCCTTTAAATTACTGCAGAGTGAGAGAAAGGGAGCGAGAGTGCAAGCGTATCAAAGAGAAAAGGCTCTTACAAGTCATACGATGGGATTCAGGTAGAGATGGAGGTAAGATGACATGACATGGCCCCTAAAAAGTGAAAAGGGCGGGACGGATAACCAAATATCTAGAAAAAATCTCCAAAACTGTTGAGCCAAATAAAATAACTGATGGTGGAAGAAGAGAGAGGGACAGAAGTGTGATAATTGAGAGGGGCGGATCGGGAGGGGAGGCCCATTGATGGTAGCTCAATAATTGTTGAAGCAAGGTCAAGCAACTTGGACGTGATACTTTTCTCATGGCACGTCTGATGCAAATTTGTGTCATATTCCCATAATAATCGCGTCAGTGCAAAGACGGATGGAGAACTCCAAATACGTAGCCTAGTGAAGATGAGCATATGCTCCGTCCTTTCACCAAAATGTCCTTTGTATTTTCATAGGATTCTATTATTCAGGATTTTTACTATTTAATCAAAGTGTTAAATAGTGTAGCGTTGGCGGTTCGAAGATGAGGGGGATTAGTAAGTGCGTTACCCTGTTCAGTAACTAAAATTGGCTATCTCCTAAAGTTGGTATTCAAATACAACGCTGTTGAGATACACCTGCACACATTCATGATATCTAAAGCAAAGTATATTCACATACCACAATGCAAGTATGAGGAAATATAAGATGAATGACCAATACATACAGTATAACAGATATCTATGATTTTAGTTTACCACTATGGCTGCACTAAGAACACTATGTGATCAGAAACAGAATTACGCGGTTACCTCCGCCATGTCCTATGACTAGTACAGTGTGGTACTATGGTCACTAGGAAAAAGATACCCTGTTGTGATTAGTTAAATGGATATATTTTGTCTTCTTTTCGCAAAACGGAAATCGCGTTGTATGTGTAAAGTCAATGATATTATTTAATTGTCATGAGAAAAAAAATCAATGTACAATCAATGCAAAAGGACATTACAACGCAAGTTGTGAGTCAGTGCTCTAAATCACAACAAAAACGCGGCTAATTGAGAGGCGGTGTTAAAGGTCCCATGGCATGCTACTTTAAGGATGCTGTAACTTAGATATTAGTGGGCCCCTAACACAGTATTTGAAGATGTTCCCGAAATTCAGTCGTGTTGCAGAATTACAGCCACTACAAGCCAGTCGCACATTGAGCTTTCCCCAAATGCACCGTTTCGGTGTCTGTAGCTTTGATGCAGAGGAGGGTCAAGGAGGAGGGTGGGGGTGTGGCCCCGAGCAGCTTGTGGCCACGGTACCATGCACTCTGTTTACAGTGGATGTATCCCAAATGGCGAGGCGCACACAGCTTTTGGCCGTGTTCTGCAAATTTTCTAGAACACTCTGGGTGCTCTGGCGGGAGTCCTGGAACTCTATATCTAAATAATCATATTGTACATAGATATCTATATTATATAATATATATTATCACGGCCAAAAGCTGTGTGCGCCGCTGAATGATATTATGAATCTCAAACGACTGTGTCGGGTTCGCCGAAGTCTCTGGTTCTTCCACTTACACATAAATCTGAAGTTGACTGAACGGAGAAAGGGATTGTTGCCCGCGATTGTCTCCCACCGAAGCCCCGCTGCCCGCTGTCGAGGAACCACCGCCTCGGAAGCGGGCAGCAGGGCTCCTGTGGGAAACAAACGTGGGCAAAAATCCCTTTCTCCTTCATTTCGCGGTTCAGGTACTTCAGGGTGGCAAAGCCAAAGTTCCTTTACCCCAATTCCTTCTCAACCATGGCTGAGATAACCCCCACTATGTGTCTCGTTGTGGAAATACCAGAGACATCAGAGAACCCGACGTGTTATGCCCCATAACAACAACAGCAGAACGGTTATCCAAATAACAAAGAAGTGTACAATACTTCCGTTAGAGAGTCTGCATTCACACACACAGGCGCTCGCATGGTCGTAGCTCATTGTCTCTATCCTAATGGCGAGGCGCACACAACTTTTGGCCGTGTTCTGTTAATATTCTAGAACACTCCGGGTGCTCCGGCAGGAGTCCTGGAGCTCTATATCTAAATAATACCATATTATACATAGATATCTACATCATATAATATATATTATCACGGCCAAAAGCTGTGTGTGCAATTGGTTAAGCAGATATATTCACAAGTGACAGCAGTAACAAATCAAATTTGGTTTGATTAAAATGAATGTAGCCATTTCACATTGGCGCGCAGCCGACCATGCCAATACGCACCATTCGGTATAACACTGAATTTTATAATTCAAAAAACACTATATGCATGTGACAAACACAAATACACGCCCCCCCCTCCACACACATGCACCTGTATTAATGCTAAACCGAATGAAGATAGAAGTACACAAGATATCTTAAAAGAAGCCTCTGTAAATTCGATGGTATTTCATGAAGGAAGCTGTAGAATTGTTGGATGTTTAGAATTGTTACATTGATAATGTATAATATTGAGTGATTTGCGCTGTTATTATCGTGATGCAATACAGTTCCATCCCCCAAATGTCTGCCTAGTCTTGATAGGCTAAACAATAAAATAAAAAAAATGTATTGGCAAGGGGGATGGAATTTGGCTGTTTATAAAGTTGTGTTTGAGAAAGAATGTAGTTTGAGAAGGGTTGGTTCAGATTACAGGGCAGTCATGAGAGCTCATAAGGAATCCCACTTGCTCATATGTGTTGGTTTGTTTCTGTTCTCCATCTCATCCTATCTGTCTTCAACAGGTCCCCTCTATTGTACATCACAGAGACAATTTAATCTGAATGGATTGCACAAGTTTGGAGACGTTATTCTAGGAGGGATCTTTAAGATGAATTTGTACACTGCATCTTCTGAACTTTTCTTTACTTCAGGGCCACAACATCCCATGTGTTTTGGGTAAGTATCTGAGGAGTGTTGAGGCATTCTAACTGTTAAAAAATGAAAGCGTAACAATGTTGTTTAGATTTCAAAATTAAACAAAAGAAATGTGCTATGGGTATGGCTAAGATTTTGTCAATTAAGACTATTGAACTATTCAGAAAGTACAATTCTGTTTGTGTACAAAGATTTTGAATTATTTAATTATTGTTTTTTAGCTTTGATCCTGTAGGTTTCAGACAGGCCCAGACCATGGCCTTTGCTGTTGAGGAAATTAATAGAAACTCCAAGCTGCTTCCTAATATATCTTTAGGATACCATCTATATGATAGCTGTAGCAATCTAGGGATCTCATTACGTGCAGCACTTTCTATGACCAGTGGCAGAGGAGAGCCGTTTCAATTAAATGAGAGCTGTAACGGGAAACCTCCTGTGCTAGGGATTGTGGGAGACACTTCCTCAACACGTACCATTGCTATTTCTAGTATAGCAAGCTTGTACAGGCTACCATTGGTAAGTTGACACCCATTTTCCAATCAGACAAAGCTTCTGGTTGATTATTGGCATTACTTTTAAAAATGACTAATAAAAATAAGTCAAGTCAGTCAAGACCAAATCAATTCTAATAAATTCAGGCAGATGGATAATAACAATTGTTTCTTTACATTGGACAGGTGAGTTATTTTGCCACATGTTCCTGTCTGAGTAACAGGAGGCTGTTCCCATCCTTCTTTAGAACTATTCCAAGTGATGCCTTTCAGGTAGAGCACATTCCTTACCACAGCAACGATTTTAGTTTTCATGAACCATTATCAAATATCTGCATGCATATTATGGCTTTGCAATGTGTATTAGATATTGAAACACGTAGGGAATGTTCCAACTAGATGTTACACCGGCTATTCTTTTCCACGTGCAGGTACGAGCTATACTTCAAATTCTCAGGCGGTTTAACTGGACTTGGTTTGGCCTGTTGATCAGTGATGACGACTACGGACTACATGCTGCCCGATCTTTCCAGTCAGGCCTGGCCCAGTATGGGGGAGGCTGTTTGGCTTATCTAGAGGTTCTGCCTTGGGGAAAAGATGAAGAGGTGCTGAAAAGGATTGTTGGCATAATGGAGAAATCCACATCCCGCGTGGTTATTGCATTTGCACATCAGAGCAACATGCTTCATCTCATGGAAGAGGTTGGTTTATTTTTCTTATGAGTAGGGATTTTCGCAAAAGTAAGATTGAAAAGCACAAATGTGTTTCAGTAGATAAAACAAATGGATATATTTTATACTTTCCAAAACACAGGTGGTAAGGCAGAAAATTACAGGCCTACAGTGGATTGCCAGTGAAGCCTGGACTACAGCAATTGTTCTTCAGACCCCCAGCTACATGCCATTCCTTGCAGGCACTCTGGGCATTGCCATCCGCCGGGGGCAGATACCAGGACTCAGGGACTTCCTAATGAGAATACGCCCTGACAATGACAGACAAAGCAGCCAGGACAACAATTTAGTGCGGGTTTCACCTTACACACCGATTCAGAATCGCAAGCTAATATCTTGTAGGAATGCTTTTCAATGTATATGTGACCTATACATGATGCTTATGTTTGTTTATGAATCCCCCTTATTCATGAATTCCCCTTTATTAGGTGAAGCAGTTTTGGGAGCATGTATTTCAGTGCAAGTTTATAACCCCTGGCGTGGAGTTTGAAGGCCAGACTAAAGAAAGACTATGTACAGGCAAAGAGAGTCTAAGGAATATAGAGACTGAATTCCTGGATCTGTCTAACCTCAGGTCAGAGTATAATGTGTACAAGGCAGTTTATGCTCTGGCACATGCTCTACATGACATTTTGCAGTGTGTTCCAGGGAGTGGGCCTTTCCACGGTCAAAGTTGTGCCAGTTTACAGGGACTAGAGCCATGGCAGGTCTGTTTTCAATCCAATACAATTATATGAATTTCTTTCCTGTGTTTTATTGTGTTTATTATTATTATTTATTATGTATCATTATTATTATTATTATTGTTCATTATTTATTATG
Organism: Melanogrammus aeglefinus; assembly: GCA_900291075.1. Lineage (NCBI taxonomy): Eukaryota > Metazoa > Chordata > Actinopteri > Gadiformes > Gadidae > Melanogrammus > Melanogrammus aeglefinus. Next base: position 228,925 of record OLKM01000551.1, on the reverse strand, counting down.
ATGTCGATATGAGAATTCAATACTACAATGTTAATGTTTTCACTCTTTACCCTTCTTTCCTGCTATCCAGCTGGTATATCAATTACAAAGGGTCAATTTCACTACATATTTTGGTGATCAAGTGTCATTTGATGAGAGTGGGGATGCTTTACCAATCTATGATGTGATTAACTGGATGTGGCACTCAGATGGAAGCACAGAGGTTAAAAATGTGGGCGAGGTCAATGAATTGGCTTCAAAGATTGATAATCTTAATCTTGACGAAGACAAAATCTTTTGGAATTTCGAACCTAAAAAGGTCTGCTTACAATCAACCTATTGCCCTTGACATGTTTATTTATCATCACATGAAATGGGAAAAAAATTGAATGCAGTGACATTGTTCCGCTTTCAGCCTCCCAAGTCAGTGTGCAGTGAGAGCTGTCCCCCTGGCACCCGCATGGCCAGAAAGAAAGGTGAACCTGTCTGCTGCTTCGACTGCATCCGATGTTCAGAAGGAGAAGTCAGCAATAAAAAAGGTTTGTTTGATATACATATATTTCTATAATGCACACTATTGTAGATATATTGTGAAACTCAATGGCTAAACAGTTATAATTACTTCATGTTGTTTGTTAGACTCAACAAAATGTACCAGCTGTCCAGAGGAGTTTTGGTCCAATCGCCAACGTGATCACTGTGTACCCAAAAGCATGGAGTTTCTTTCCTATTTTGAACCCCTGGGCATCTCCTTGACCACTGCTTCATTATCTGGAACACTCTTATGCACTATTGTTTTTGGAATCTTCACTTATCATCGTACCACACCAGTGGTTAGGGCCAACAACTCAGAGCTTAGCTTCCTCATTCTGCTGTCACTCAAGCTGTGCTTTTTGTGCTCATTGCTTTTCATTGGTCAACCAAGGCTGTCAACTTGTCAGTTGAGGCAAGCAGCCTTCGGGATCAGCTTTGTTCTGTGTGTCTCATGTATCCTGGTGAAGACCATGGTAGTTCTGGCGGTATTCAAGGCCTCCAAACCAGGTGGTGCCGGTAGTCTGAAGTGGTTTGGGGTAATGCAACAGAGAGGGACTGTTGTATTTCTGACTTTAATACAAGCAGCAATTTGTACAACATGGCTTATTTCGTCCTCGCCAACTCCTCATAAAAACACACAGTACTACAAAGACAAGATTATAGTTGAGTGTGTAGTGGGGTCCACAGTGGGATTTGGATTATTACTAGGGTATATTGGTTTACTGGCTATTCTCAGTTTCTTACTAGCTTTCTTGGCACGGAATCTACCAGATAACTTCAATGAGGCCAAGTTTATCACATTCAGCATGTTGGTCTTCTGTGCTGTTTGGATAGCCTTCATCCCGGCTTATATCAACTCTCCTGGAAAATATGCTGATGCTGTAGAGGTATTTGCCATTTTAGCTTCTAGTTTTGGGCTGTTACTGGCCTTATTTGGACCAAAGTGTTACATAATAATCTTGAAGCCTGAAAAAAACACCAAAAAAGCTATAATGGGACGAGGCACAACAAGATCATAATAAAGGGTTATCTGGGTATTTTATAAAAGAAGAGATTTAGTCAGTGACTAGAGTCATTACAATACCTACTTTCTATTATAACCTAATTTTCAATTTTAGTTTGAAATCATTACAGATCTATAATTATATCCACAATACATTTATATATCTGTAGGATTAGTTTGTCCAACATATACGTTAAAAGACAGAATAAATCCTGTTTTTAACATTGTGATGAAACCACTTAACTTTTACGAGATTATACAAACCTAATTCTTCTTTAATTCTTTAGAGACTGATAAGAGTCCCGATATCCTAGCCCCCCCTTCCATCTTAATCCTCCTCAATCCTTCTCTCCTTAACTCCTATGCATATCAATGTAATGCTGTAAACAAGGGAACAGCACTGAGCTGTGGCAGCTGATCGTATTGGAGGTCTAAATTCAAATGTGGCATCCGATGCGCACACACACAAGCTAACTTTTTTAAAAAGCTAACTTTTTTAGTAGCCAATGTAACTATATGCTCCACTGTGCAGTCCGGAATACAACACACTTTGACTGTTATGGTTTTAAAATCTAAGTCGTTTAGCCCCTGTAGAAATACATTTGTTGAAATAATCTTCTGAAATCTCCATCTGGCCACTCTCAAATCAAGTCTAGACAAATATTTCCGTAGCAAAAAGAATAAATCAGCCACCATATGGGGAGGGTTTGGGGACAATGAGGTTGTTTTTATTATTTTAGGTACGGTAAACGGTAACAGAAAGGTTGCTGGTTCGATCCCCAGCTCCCCCTAGTTGACTTGACCCTGAGCAAGACACTTAACCCTAACTGCTCCTGACGAGCTGGCTGTCGCCTTGCATGGTTGACTCTGCCGTCGGTGTGTCAATGTGTGTATTAACCTATGTAAGTCCCTTTGGATAAAAGCATCTGCTAAATGACCTAATTGTAATTGTAATTTATGGAGTTAGAATCATCCCAAAACCCCACGCACACACAAAACGTGTTTTACTCACGCACAATGATCCACACACACACAAAACGTGTTTTACTCACGCACAATGATTCACACACACGTTCAGAAACATATTTCTACAAGTACAAAACAATGCACTTGAAGGAATTAGTGGAAAATTAGTGCCAAAAGTCACGTGACAAAGAAATGTCACGTGACTTTTGGCACTAATTTTTCGCCTTGTCACGTGACTTTTGGCACTAATTTTCCGCCTTGCTGATCCACGCACAAATGCATTCAGATCCATGCCCAACTTTTCGTTCCTTACTTGTAGAATTGTTTTGTACTTGAAGGAAAAAAAAATTTACGCGCAACTTTTAGTTCCGTACTTGTAGAAATATGTTTCTGAGTGTGTGTGTGAGTCATTGTGCGTGAGTAAAACACATTTTGTGTGTGTGTGGATCATTGTGCGTGAGTAAAACACGTTTTGTGTGTTTGGAGGGGGGTATATCGAGTGTTTGTGGATGATGGTTGGTTCAAACAGCCTCACCAGGCTTGAGAAAGGCGAATTAGACTCTGGGTCTGGGTGAGGTAGCACACCTGTGGTGATTTGGGCAATCAAGGCACACAGGAAAAGCCAGCCATTACCAGATACTCAGGAAGATAGATCTGGCATGTCAGCATTCAATTCCTGTTCTGCATGCAACAAACATTCCATCTCTAATAAACCGTTTTTTTTTTACAATATCTCCTTGTGTCTTTGCGTATGAGAAGCCCATTAAAGCCACACGCCTAAGTGGTGTGTGGGGGGTCAACTGGAACAATATCCAAAATGGTATGTGCACCAAATAAAACAAAAATAGAACTACTAATCCTGTTTCTACATAGGCCTTTTTGATAAAGATGAGTTGGCTCCTACATAGAATTTTAAAAACATTTGAATTGACTCCAATAGGGTCATACGGTCCGTCATTTACTGCTTCAGTACATTTTATGTGTCTAGATCCACTCCTTAACCAAACAAAACAACAATAACAATGAAAGATAACTTTTCATTGACACTTTCAGAGTCCAAAAGATGTGCCATTGTTATTCATAGGGTTGCATTTAAAATTTGTATGTAACTTAGATGTATATTAAACTACTTTACCCTTTACTACTTATCATGGCCACAAATCGGGAGCTTGAGGCGTGTCTGACAGCCGTAGACCAGTCCGGTCTGCCTGGTAAATCAAGGCCTGGATTTACCAGCACAGTGTTCTCCCGCGGATTCTGGACCCTGCTTGTGTACGAGTTCCCAATAACAGCAGTGAAGGGGTTTGAGAGCAGGATCAGCTGTTACTTCCGTAAATGACTGGGCCTGCAGGTCGGGACTTGTTCAATCCCAGCTGGGTCGCCGGGGTTAGGCTGTATGATTTTGAAAGACCCGAAACACCTAATGACCCAAAGTTCAATCACTGATGATCTGCATTAGTGCATCAAAAGATGTATATTTAACTATGAGATCTATATACACTTGGTTGCCAATTTCAGAGCAGACACCAACCAGTTGTGGTGGAAGAAAATTCCTTTCATCCTATAATTATAAGATTAAACCAGTTGAATAAACACATTATTGTAATTACCATTTATATTATGACTTTGTGTAATATATAGGGCTTCTACAACGTGCAACACTTGCAATGACCCCCTCCATTTCGGAATTATAGAGCCATATATATGTTATTGGTATTAATGGTTGTTTGGTCATTTTTTGGGATTGAAGAGTAACATTTTTTGTAATGGGGTTAAATCGTTGAAGAGCCAATTTTGCCAGAGCATTTTTCATGCGAAAGGGGTACTTGAAATGAAAGTTCACAAGATACCTATAAAAAACACTGTATATTCAAAGCTTTTTCCTTATGTAAGCAGTAGAATTGTTGTAGGCTCAGAATTGTTTTGTAATTATGGTAATTAAGTCCAGTTCCCTCCACAAAATGTCTGCCTAGCCTTGATAGATACAGCAAAAATAAAAGTAAATTGGCAAAGGGGGTGGCATTAAACTGTTTATAAAGATGTGTTTGAGAAATCATTTAGTTCAGAAAGGTGGGGTCATATTGGAGGGCAGTCATGAGAGCTCATAAAGAATCACACTTGCTAATTTGTGTATGTTTATTTTTAGTCTCTTTCTCCTCTCATATGTCTTCAACAGGTCCATTCTCTTGTACATCAAAGAGACAATTTAATCTGAATGGAATGCAAAAGTCTGGGGATGTTATTCTGGGAGGGATCTTTAGTTGTAACTATTACACCGCATCTTCTGATCTGTATTTCACTTCAGAGCCAAACGATCCCATTTGCTTTGGGTGAGTATGTCTAATATTGTGTTGATGAAGGCATTTTAATAATATAACAATGTTGTAATGTATAATAAATTTGTTTATTAGATTTAGTCATGTAGGTTTCAGACAAGCCCAGACCATGGCATTTGCTGTTGACGAAATTAACAGAAACTCCAAGCTTCTTCCTAATATATCTTTGGGATACAATCTATATGATAGCTGTGGAAACCTATGGAACGCATTGAGTGCAGCTCTGTCTATGACCAGTGGCAGCGGAGAGCCATTTCAATTAAATGAGACCTGTTACGGTTATCCTACTGTGCTAGGAATTGTGGGAGATTCTTCCTCAACACGTACTATTGCAATTTCTAGCATAGTAAGCTTGTATAGGGTACCAATGGTAAGTTGTAACCTAATTTTTGAATGGACACAGATTCTGGTTCATGGTTGCCATTACATTTAAAATTATTAATCGAAGATAATTAAGTTGAATGCCAAAGCCAAATCAATTCTAATGTAATCTAGACAGATAAATGATAACAATTGTTTCTATCTTTACATTGGACAGGTGAGTTATTATTCCACATGTTCCTGTCTGAGTGACAGGAAGCAGTTCCCATCTTTCTTTAGAACTATTCCAAGTGATGCATTTCAGGTATGTGCATTCCAGTGCATTCCATACAGATTTTTGTATCCATGAAGCATCATAAATAATCTGCATGCAACTCAAAGCTTTGAAATGGGAATTAGATATTGAAACATGTCGGTAAATATTGAGAATACATACTCTGCAAGCTACACATTTTTTTGTATTCAACCAGGTGCGAGCTATGCTCCAAATTCTAAGGCGGTTTAAGTGGACTTGGTTAGGCCTGTTAGTCAGTGATGATGACTACGGACTCAACGTTGCCCGATCCTTCCAGTCAGACCTGGCCCTCTCTGGGGGAGGCTGCCTGGCTTATCTAGAGGCTCTGCCTAAGAGCAATGATGTAGATGATCTGCAAAGGATTGTTGGCATAATGAAGAAATCCACGTCCCGTGTGGTTATTGCTTTTGCACATGCAAGCAACATGCTTAAACTCATGGAAGAGGTTAGTGATTTGTGTTGTTGAGAGGGGTGTAGTGAGATTTATTTTTGGCACATTCTGTAAGCAAACCATTCAAATATAACTGAAATTTCAATTGAAAAGGACAAATATGTTAAAGTAGATGCATTACAGGTGTTTAAACTTGATATACTTAATACTTTAATATCCACAGGTGGTAAGGCAGAATGTTACGGGCCTACAATGGATGGCCAGTGAAGCCTGGACTACAGCCGTTGTTCTTCAGACTCCCAGCTACATGCCTTTTCTTGCAGGCACTCTGGGCATTGCCATTCGCCGAGGGGAAATACCAGGCCTCAGGGACTTCCTACTGAGGATACGCCCTGACAATGACACACTCAGCAGCCAGGACAACAATTTAGTGCGGGTTTCACCTTACACACCGATTAACAATCACAAACAAATATCTTGTATGAATATTTTAAATGTATATGTGACCTATGCATGATACTGATGTTTGACTATGAATCCCCTTATCATGAATTCCCCATCATTTAGGTGAAGCAGTTTTGGGAGCATGTATTTCACTGCAAGTTTATGACCCCTGATATGGAGTTTGATGGGCAGAGCCAGGGAAAACTATGTACAGGGAATGAGATTTTAAAGAATATAGAGACAGAATTCCTGGATCTGTCTAACCTCAGGCCAGAGTACAATGTGTACAAGGCAGTATATGCCCTGGCACATGCCCTACATGACATTCTGCAGTGTGTTCCAGGAAGTGGGCCTATTAAAGAGCAAAGCTGTGCCCGTTTACAGGGGCTAGAGCCATGGCAGGTCTGTTTTCAATTAAATTCCAGAATAAAATAAAAATGACATCTTGTTACCTTGTCGTTGTGACAAATCAATAGCATAATGTAGATCTTCTCACTCTTTACTCGTGTTTCCCACAAAACAGCTGTTAAATTACTTGCAAAGGGTCAATTTCACAACAGATTTTGGTGATCAAGTCTCATTTGATGAAAGTGGGGATGTTTTACCAATCTATGATGTGATGAACTGGATGTGGCTCTCAGATGGAACCACAGAGGTCAGAAACGTGGGAGAGGTCAACGAATTGGCTTCAAGACTCGATAATCTTATCCTTCAGGAAAAGAAAATCTTTTGGAATTTTCAATCTAAAAAGGTCTGCTTTCAATCGTCCTTATGTCCCTGACATGTTTGATATATCATAAAATGAAAAGTGAAATATTTTTAAACGCAATCAACTTGTTCCCCCATAAGCCTCCAAAGTCAGTGTGCAGTGAGAGCTGTCCCGCAGGCACCCGCCTGTCCAGAAAGGACGGGGAACCTGTCTGCTGCTTCGACTGCATTCCTTGTTCAGAAGGACAATTTAGCAATAAGACAGGTTTGTTTGCACAAATACATTTCTACATTGCACATTTATTGTACGTATATTGTAAGAGGCAAGTAATAAAACTATTTTAATTATTTCCTGTTAGATTCAACACAATGTACCAGCTGTCCAGAGGAGTTTTGGTCCAACCCCCAACGTGATCACTGCAAACCCAAAATCATCGAGTTTCTTTCCTATACAGAACCCCTGGGCATCTCCTTGACCACTGCTTCCTTATCTGGCACACTTTTATGCACAATTGTTTTTGGAATCTTCACTCATCATCGGACCACGCCAGTGGTTAGGGCCAACAACTCAGAGCTTAGCTTCCTCATTCTGCTGTCACTCAAACTATGCTTCTTATGCTCCTTGCTTTTCATTGGTCACCCAAGGCTGTGGACTTGTCAGTTGAGGCAAGCAGCCTTTGGGATCAGCTTTGTTCTGTGTGTTTCGTGTATCCTGGTGAAGACCATGGTAGTTCTGGCAGTATTCAAGGCCTCCAAACCAGGTGGTGGTGGTAGTCTGAAGTGGTTTGGAGTAATGCAACAGAGAGGGACTGTTGTATTTCTTACTTTAATACAAGCAGTAATATGTACAACCTGGCTAATGTCGTCCTCACCAACACCTCATAAAAACACACAGTACTACAAAGACAAGATAATAGTCGAGTGTGTAGTGGGATCGACAGTTGGATTTGGAGTTTTACTAGGATATATTGGATTACTAGCTATTCTAAGTTTCTTACTTGCTTTTTTGGCCCGGAATCTACCAGATAACTTTAATGAGGCCAAGTTTATCACATTCAGCATGTTGGTCTTCTGTGCTGTTTGGATAGCCTTCATTCCAGCTTATATCAACTCTCCTGGAAAATATGCAGATGCTGTAGAGGTTTTTGCCATTCTAGCTTCCAGTTTTGGGCTATTACTGGCCCTATTTGGACCAAAGTGTTACATAATAATCCTGAAGCCTGAGAAAAACTCAAAAAAAGCTTTAATGGGGCGAGGAAAACCAATATCATAAAAACATGGTTATCTGGCAATCCTTTTAAAAGAAAAAAATGAGTTGATGAGGAGAATTACTCCATTACCTATTTTCTATTATAACTTCATTTTAATTGCAGTTAAAAATAATTTCAGATCTCAAATTATAACCACTTATTTTATTGATCTGTATTATTAGTTTGACTGATCAACATGTATGTTGAAAGACAATAAATCTTCTTTTCAACATTGTGATGAGCCTACTTTTTTAACAGAATATGCAAGCCTAATTAGTTATTCCCAGTATTCTATGGTTTGGGTATTATTATTCTGGATTGGTAATGTCTATATCTCTACATTGGACTGGTCAACAGTTTTCAAATTTGGGGTATATGCAGTATATACATATTTCAGTCTCCAAAAGATTTGGTGCTGAAATTTGTTGCAGATTGGTAAAAAAATTATAAAAACTTTGTGTACATGCCACATTTTACATTTCGCGAAAATGTTCTCTAATCCTTCAGAACTAAAGGATGAAATGACTCACAGTTTTAATATCCAGGATCTATGGACTTGTCTGATTATCTGGGAAATGGTACAGATTTAGTAAGAGAGAGGCCACGATCCTGTCCAAGTGTATACAAGGTGTGTGCCGATAGCTCAAAGACTGGGGTCACTGCGCCAATGTAAATAATTTGAAAAAATGCTCAACTAAGTGCTAATGCTCCTTTTCCATCATCGCAAGTCTGTGTAAGAGGGATGCAAGAACTTGAAACTTTCTAGGAACATAGAGGACCCCTCCCTTAACATGTGTAGATAGTTGGTGTGTCTCTCTTTATCTCTGTGTGTGCCTGTCTCTCTGTATGTATGTGTGTGTGCGTTCATGCGTGTGTGTGCACGTGTGAGTGAATACCATTTACAAAATTTTGCTGAGGCTTTTATCGAAAGCAACATACAACCATTCATTCACACATTCACACACCGACGGTGGAGTCAGCCGCGCAGGGCGACAGCCAGCTCGTTGGGAGCAGTCAGGGTGAGGTGTCTTGCTCAGGGACACTTTGACACTCGGAGGAGCCGGGGATCAAGCTAGCAACCTTCAGGGTCCTTCAGAGTGGCTCCTTCAACCCACTCTACCTCCTGAGCTATTGCCACCCCCCACCCCTGCCGGACTCTGAATACCTTCTGTGACTACATGTTTTTCTTTATGTATCTTTAGAAACTGGCAAGAGCCCTGAGATCCAAGCCCCCCATTTCTTCACTACCGTGCATATCAATGTAACAAACAAATTAACAGGAATGAGCAGTGGCAGCTGATCATATTGGAGTCCTATTTAAACATCTGACACACACACACAAACTTAGCTTTTTCTGTTGCCGATGTGAATACAAACTACAACATTCAGTCCAGACGCCAATGTCCAAACGTCCATCGAAATCGTGCAGCCACTGTAGAAATACATTTATTCAAATCAAAACCTCTCTCCATAACAAAATAGGAATCCCTGCACACACATACTGTATATGCATCTAAAAAATATATATATATATACATACAGGATATAGCCTATATACACAGACAGACAGACGGACAGACATAGAGATAAATATATAAATATACTGTACATACATATATTTATATATATACAAAAAAAGTACGTGAAAGTGTTTTATTTTGTACTGTTCATATGGAAACAGGGCCCCGGCTTCTGGCTTATTGCTGAGATAACCTACCTAAAAATAAGCATATGGCATTACTTAAGAGTACATTGCACTATGAGACATGTTAATACTGATCATTCTTAAGTTGTTTAACTGTTAAATGTGTAATTTGTGTGTAAAAGTGTCGCAGGAAACATGAAAGAAGATCTGGTTTAAGGCCAGGTCCGGGCCAAGTTTTAATGTTTTGTCTACAGAAAGGCCTTTTTGTTAAAGGGCCACGTGTTTTTTAGAGGTAAAAAAAATATGTGACATAAGATTGATTTGCTGTTTGCTTAAAAATAACTTGATAAATAAAATCCAACTCAGTACCGTATTGAGTTGTATAGCATCTTATTTTGCATCGTGTTGAATCGCATTGAGTTTATTCAAATCGTGTCGAATCACATTGGTAGTGATTCGACACTACCAATGTTTCTTTAATGTATCTAATCATTGGCAAGGCATCGAGATGCGCATGTCCCCCGTTGGCCCCAGTGATGGGGGCACATCCCTACTGCCTACACATTGGTGTGGAATAAATGGCTTGTGGTTCAAGTCCTTCAACATAATCCTGAAATCTTCCAACATTTTGAATGCCATGACAATCCAGGCTGTAGATGTTGAAAATGTTTGGACACTACTTTACACATGTTACAGTTCAATGTCTAGATTCAATACATGTGTCTGATACAATTCACTTGTAAATTAACCAAATGCACTTTTTGATTAAGCTTGGTCTGGCAATATCTCATGTAACCCATGAGGCCTCTATGACACAGAAGGAACACAGAAAGCACCTCCAGTCCCCTCCGCCAGCCATGGCAGCGGCCCAGGTTTCCGGGGGGTTGAACGGTCAGACTTGGGAGTTGTGGGGACAATGGTGGTTTGAGTTTTAATTTATTTATTTTAGGTTTTGTAACACCGTAAAGTGTCCAGTTGTTTTTGGTAATTATGGTAACATGTTAGGAGTTGTATATATTTTTTAGAAGGGGGTATATTGAGGCCAAGTCCACACGTACCAAAACTATCTTTTTTTTCTCTGTTTTCCCTGGCATCGTTTCAAGAACATTTGCGTCGACACGGATCCATCTCAATACGACTCAAAAACGCTACTTCATGTTCCAGGCGTATAGGTGGCGCTGTTTTTTTTAGAAATTCACCGGAAACGGAGAGGAAGAGGCGGGAGCATGCACAAAAAGCTTGAGCGCTGTATACAAATATATATATATATATATATATATATATATAATATATAATATATACACAATATCTTCTCCAGCAGGAACACAAGCATGTAGTCGGCCATAGTTGTTGTTATGAGACGTCGTTACAGGTTACAAGAGGTTACGCTCGAGAGGGTGTGGCGATGACATCATCGAAACGCAAGTATGCGTTTTGGCCGTCCAGACGAACACTCAAGGGGTGCGTTTTTGAATTTATTCACCCTGGGACCTGGTTTCAGAAAACTCCGTTTTCATGCGATGCGTTTACAGGATTCGTGTGGACGATCGGCCAAAACGATGCAAAACATCTGCGTTTTAACCAAAAAACGGCTCTGTGTGGACGGGCCCTGTGTGTGTGGATTGGTTTAAAAAGCGTCAGCTGGACTGAGACTGACTAATTAACCACTAGGGATGGCTGAGGCTGCACAGCTGTGGTGCTTTGGGCAATCAAGGCACACAGTATAAACCAGCCATTAACAAACACACTCTGGAAAATAGATCTGGGCCCAGTTTCCAGAAAGCATCGGTAGCCTAAGTGGATCGTGAAGTGTGTCGTATGAGCATCGTACAGTTTTCACACTGTTTCCCGAAAGCATCGTTGGTACCGAACGTTGTGAAAAGGCTCATAGCTAACGAGGACTCCAGGGGTACTCGTAGGATGCTAAGAGCATCGTTAGCCTACAATAGCCTCAGTGGCGTCACCAGCGGACATTCCTTGTATTGGATCCAATACCACGGAATGCCCAGCTGGCACAATTTCGCAACCAAAAACAGTGGTTACCGCCAATATATTACTATAGGCTGCTGTTAGATTTAAACAGCAAAGATGGAGACATGTTAAAAGTCAACAACAACATAATTTATTGCAGCAAATTATTCCATTGCCCTTGTGTGGAAGGTTGCTTTCGAGCTGCACGTGCTGTCTCCCTCTGATTTTAAGCACTGTAGGCGCTTCGGTGAGGCTGTGATGAAGTTCACTATTTATTGGACTGTGTCAGACAGTAACGAACAACCCTGACAATTGAGTTTGTAGTTTACACTCAGCCGTGAACTCATTATTGCATGCGGGTGTCTTCCTTCAAAGAAAAATGTAAACATTCGGGAGCATGCAATGCTACAAATTATTTTAAAGCGGTCTAGACTCCGTGCGCAGCCCCGCCTTCTCCAGTGAACCAAGAAAGCCTGTGCCTTGACGACAGGGGGTTGACCCCCTCGGTTTTACACAGGAAACTTGACATAAGAAGGTGAAATCGCTGGGCGTGCCAAGCTGCGACCGAACTGGCTTGGCGGCGTAAAAAGGCCTATAGCCTACATCATCCTGCCAAACAATACGGGCAGGATCTAGACCAAACTCTCCAAATCGGGTCAGCAATAGCCGTGTGTCAATAGCTAGCCTCTGCATTTGAATGATAATCAATGAATGGAGCATTGCATTGCAGTCTACAAATATTCTAAACTAGAGTGCGCGCCAATCAATGAAACCTTGGGCGGAATCTGATAAAGTCGGCTCTCTTTGCTCCGCAAAGCATGTTTCAGAAATCAGCACCTACACACGCGGACAAAATTGTTGGTACCCCTCTGTTAATGAAAGAAAAACCCACAATGGTCACTGAAATAACTTGAAACTGACCAAAAGTAATAATAAATAAAAATTTACTGAAAATTAACCAATGAAAATCAGACATTGGTTTTGAATTCTGGTTCAACAGAATAATTTTAAAAAACAAACAAATGAAAAAGGCCTGGACAAAAATGATGGTACCCCTAGAAAAGACTGAAAATAATTTGACCATAGGGAAATGTTAAACTAAGTTGTGTCCTCTAATTAGCATCACAGGTGTCTTCAAACTTGTAATCGGTCAGTCTGCCTATTTAAAGGGTGAAAAGTAGTCACTGTGCTGTTTGGTGACATGGTGTGTACCACACTGAACATGGACCACAGGAAGCGAAGGAAAGATTGTCTCAGGAGATTAGAAAGAAAATTATAGACAAGCATGTAAAAGGTAAAGGCTATAAGACCATTCTCCAAGCAGCTTGATGTTCATGTGACTGCAGTTGCACATGGATTCACACATTATTCAAAAGTTTAGGGTCCATTGGGACTGTAGCCAACCTCCCTGGATGTGGCCGCAGGAGGAAAATTGACAAAATGAAGAGACGGATAATAAGAATGGTAACCAAAGAGCCCAGAACAACCTCCAAAGAAATTAAAGGTGAACTCCAAGGTCAAGGTACATCAGTGTCAGATCGCACCATCCGTCGTTGTTTGAGCCAAAGTGGACTTCATTGGAGACGACCAAGGAGGACACCACTGTTGAAAGCAAATCATAAAAAAGCGAGACTGGAATTTGCCAAAATGCATATTGACAAGCCACAAAGCTTCTGGGAGAATGTCCTATGGACAGATGAGACAAACCTGGAGCTTTTTGGCAAGGCACATCAGCTCCATGTTCACAGACGCAAAAATGAAGCATACCAAGAAAAGAACACTGTCCCTAGTGTGAAACATGGAGGAGGCTCAGCTATGTTCAGGGGCTGCTTTGCTGCATCTGGCACAGGGTGTCTTGAATCTGTGCAGGATACAATGAAATCTCAATACTATCAAAGCATTCTGCAGAGAAATGTGCTGCCTAGTGTCAGAAAGCTTGGTCTCAGTCGCAGGTCATGGTTCCTCCAACAAGATAATGACCCAAAAGACACAGCTAAAAACACCCAAGAATGGCTAAGAGCAAGACATTGGACTATTCGGAAGTGGCCTTCTATGAGCCCTGATCTAAATCCTATTGAACATCTGTGGAAGGAGCTGAAACATGCCATCTGGAGAAGGCACTCTTCAAACCTGAGACAACTGGAGCAGTTTGCTAATGAAGAGTGGGCCAAAATACCTGTTGACAGGTGCAAAAGTCTCATGGACAGTTACAAAAAATCGTTTGATTGCAGTGATTGCCTCAAAAGGTTGCAAAAAAATATTAAGTTAAGGGTACCATCCTTTTTTTTCCAGGCCTGTTTAATTAGTTTGATTTTTTTAAATGATTCTGTTAAGCCACAATTCAAAAGCAATGTCTGATTTTCATTGGTTAATTTTAAGTACATTTTTATCTTTTGTCAGTTTTTAAGTTATTTCAGTGACCATTGTGGGTTTTTCTTTCATTAACAGAGGGGTACCAACAATTTTGTCCACGTGTGTAGTTGTCACACAAGCTATTTAGATTTTTGTAAGATCGAAGGGGATATCTATCAGTGTCTTTGTGTATGAGAATCCCAGTAAAGCCAGACGCCTCAGTGGAGTGTGCATGGTCAACTGGTACAATATCCAAAAAGATATGTTGCCCAAAAAAAAAACAATAACAGAACCCCTCGTCCTTTTTTTCACAGGCCTATTTGATAAAAATTAGGTGGCTCATACATCAGATTTTACAAGTTTATATAGACTCCAAAAGATATTGACTCTCTTACAGTCTAAGTCATTTACTGATTCAGCAATTGTCTCTGGAATTCACTCCCTAATCAAACAAAATAAAATAACTATAGCAATGAAAGATACACTTATTTGTCCCTTAAATATTTAATTTACAGTATATTCACAGGACTGCCTCTAAAAGGCATATACATTGTGGGAAATCTACGTACACTTAGTTGCCAATATCAGGAACGACACTACTGTTTCTGTTTCTGATTCATGTTTTTTTCGGAATGTAAAATTGCATCAACAATAAAACATTACACATGTGCACAAAAAGATAACACAAGACAAGTTATCTAAAACAGCCTCTGTAAAGTTAAAGCCATTTCATCAATGAAGCAGTAGCATTGTTGGATGTTTTGAATTGTTATTTTAATTCTTTCCTATTTCTTTAATGTTCCTATGGTAATGCAGTTCAGTTCCCTCCCCTAAACGTCTGTCTAGTCTAGATACATACATACAGCAATAAAAAAAAGAGTAAAATATCAAAGGGGATGGCATTATACCACATATAAAATTGTGTTTGAGAAATAATTTAGTTCAGAAAGTGGGGTCAGACTAGAAGGCAGTCATGAGAGCCCATAAGGAATCCCACTTGATAATTTGTGTTTGTTTGTTTTTGGTCTCTTTTGCCTCTGATATGTCTTCAACAGGTCCCTTCTCTTGTATATCAAAGAGACAATTTAATCTGAATGGATTGCACAAGTTTGGGGATGTCATTCTGGGAGGGATCTTTACTTTTAACTTTTTCACTGAATCTTCTGAACTTTATTTTACTTCAAAGCCAAACCATCCCATTTGCTTTGGGTGAGTGTCTAAGAATGTGTTGATGAAGCCATTTTAACTATATAACAATGTTGTTCATGAATAATTTCCTTTTTTTTTTTTTAGCTTTCATCCTCTAGGTTTCAGACAGGCCCAGACCATGGCCTTTGCTGTTGAGGAAATTAATAGAAACTCCAAGCTGCTTCCTAATATATCTTTAGGATACCATCTATATGATAGCTGTAGCAATCTAGGGATCTCATTACGTGCAGCACTTTCTATGACCAGTGGCAGAGGAGAGCCGTTTCAATTAAATGAGAGCTGTAACGGGAAACCTCCTGTGCTAGGGATTGTGGGAGACACTTCCTCAACACGTACCATTGCTATTTCTAGTATAGCAAGCTTGTACAGGCTACCATTGGTAAGTTGACACCCATTTTCCAATCAGACAAAGCTTCTGGTTGATTATTGGCATTACTTTTAAAAATGACTAATAAAAATAAGTCAAGTCAGTCAAGACCAAATCAATTCTAATGAATTCAGGCAGATGGATAATAACAATTGTTTCTTTACATTGGACAGGTGAGTTATTTTGCCACATGTTCCTGTCTGAGTAACAGGAGGCTGTTCCCATCCTTCTTTAGAACTATTCCAAGTGATGCCTTTCAGGTAGAGCGCATTCCTTACCACAGCAACGATTTTAGTTTTCATGAACCATTATCAAATATCTGCATGCATATTATGGCTTTGCAATGTGTATTAGATATTGAAACATGTAGGGAATGTTCCAACTAGATGTTACACCGGCTATTCTTTTCCACATGCAGGTACGAGCTATACTCCAAATTCTCAGGCGGTTTAACTGGACTTGGTTTGGCCTGTTGATCAGTGATGACGACTATGGGCTCCACGCCGCCCGATCCTTCCAGTCAGCCCTGGCCCAGTCTGGTGGAGGCTGCCTGGCTTATCTAGAGGTTCTGCCACGGGGAAATGATGAAGAGGTGCTGAAAAGGATTGTTGGCATAATGGAGAAATCCACATCCCGTGTGGTTATTGCTTTTGCACATAAAAGCAACATGCTTAATCTCATGGAAGAGGTTGGTTTATTTTTCTTATGAGTAGGGATTTTCGCAAAAGTAAGATTGAAAAGCACAAATGTGTTTCAGTAGATAAAACAAATGGATATATTTTATACTTTCCAAAACACAGGTGGTAAGGCAGAAAATTACAGGCCTACAGTGGATTGCCAGTGAAGCCTGGACTACAGCAATTGTTCTTCAGACCCCCAGCTACATGCCATTCCTTGCAGGCACTCTGGGCATTTCCATCCGCCGGGGGCAGATACCAGGACTCAGGGACTTCCTACTGAGGATACGCCCTGACAATGACAGACAAAGCAGCCAGGACAACAATTTAGTGCGGGTTTCACCTTACACACCGATTCAGAATCGCAAGCTAATATCTTGTAGGAATGCTTTTCAATGTATATGTGACCTATACATGATGCTTATGTTTGCTTACGAATCCCCCTTATTCATGAATTCCCCTTTATTAGGTGAAGCAGTTTTGGGAGCACGTATTTCAGTGCAAGTTTATAACCCCTGGCGTGGAGTTTGAAGGCCAGACTAAAGAAAGACTATGTACAGGCAAAGAGAGTCTAAGGAATATAGAGACTGAATTCCTGGATCTGTCTAACCTCAGGTCAGAGTATAATGTGTACAAGGCAGTTTATGCTCTGGCACATGCCCTACATGACATTTTGCAGTGTGTTCCAGGGAGCGGGCCTTTCAAAGGTCAAAGTTGTGCCAGTTTACAGGGACTAGAGCCATGGCAGGTCTGTTTTCAATACAATACAATTATATGAATTTCTTTCCTGTGATTTATTGTGTTTATTATTATTATTATTATTATGTATTATTATTATTGTTCATTATTTATTATGATGTCGATATGAGAATTCAATACTACAATGTTAATGTTTTCACTCTTTACCCTTCTTTCCTGCCATCCAGCTGGTATATCAATTGCAAAGGGTCAATTTTACTACATATTTTGGTGATCAAGTGTCATTTGATGAGAGTGGGGATGCTTTACCAATCTATGATGTGATTAACTGGATGTGGCACTCAGATGGAAGCACAGAGGTTAAAAATGTGGGCGAGGTCAATGAATTGGCTTCAAAGATCGATAATCTTAATCTTGACGAAGACAAAATCTTTTGGAATTTCGAACCTAAAAAGGTCTGCTTACAATCAACCTATTGCCCTTGACATGTTTATTTATCATCACATGAAATGGGAAAAAAATTGAATGCAGTGACATTGTTCCCCTTTCAGCCTCCCAAGTCAGTGTGCAGTGAGAGCTGTCCCCCTGGCACCCGCATGGCCAGAAAGAAAGGTGAACCTGTCTGCTGCTTCGACTGCATCCAATGTTCAGAAGGAGAAGTCAGCAATAAAAAAGGTTTGTTTGATATACATATATTTCTATAATGCACACCATTGTAGGATATATTGTGAAAACTCAATGGGCTAAACAGTTATAATTACTTCATGTTGTTTGTTAGACTCAACAAAATGTACCAGCTGTCCAGAGGAGTTTTGGTCCAATCGCCAACGTGATCACTGTGTACCCAAAAGCATGGAGTTTCTTTCCTATTTTGAACCCCTGGGCATCTCCTTGACCACTGCTTCATTATCTGGAACACTCTTATGCACTATTGTTTTTGGAATCTTCACTTATCATCGTACCACACCAGTGGTTAGGGCCAACAACTCAGAGCTTAGCTTCCTCATTCTGCTGTCACTCAAGCTGTGCTTTTTGTGCTCATTGCTTTTCATTGGTCAACCAAGGCTGTCAACTTGTCAGTTGAGGCAAGCAGCCTTCGGGATCAGCTTTGTTCTGTGTGTCTCATGTATCCTGGTGAAGACCATGGTAGTTCTGGCGGTATTCAAGGCCTCCAAACCAGGTGGTGCCGGTAGTCTGAAGTGGTTTGGGGTAATGCAACAGAGAGGCACTGTTGTATTTCTGACCTTAATACAAGCAGCAATTTGTACAACATGGCTTATTTCGTCCTCGCCAACCCCTCATAAAAACACACAGTACTACAAAGACAAGATAATAGTCGAGTGTGTAGTGGGATCGACAGTTGGATTTGGAGTTTTACTAGGATATATTGGATTACTAGCTATTCTAAGTTTCTTACTTGCTTTTTTGGCCCGGAATCTACCAGATAACTTTAATGAGGCCAAGTTTATCACATTCAGCATGTTGGTCTTCTGTGCTGTTTGGATAGCCTTCATCCCGGCTTATATCAACTCTCCTGGAAAATATGCTGATGCTGTAGAGGTATTTGCCATTTTAGCTTCTAGTTTTGGGCTGTTACTGGCCTTATTTGGACCAAAGTGTTACATAATAATCCTGAAGCCTGAGAAAAACTCAAGAAAAGCTTTAATGGGGCGAGGAAAACCAATATCATAAAAACATGGTTATCCGGCAATCCTTTTAAAAGAAAAAAATGAGTTGATGAGGAGAATTACTACATTACCTATTTTCTATTATAATTTCATTTTAATTGCAGTTAAAAATAATTTCAGATCTCATATTATAACCACTTTTTTTATTGATCTGTATTGTTAGTTCGACTAATCAACATGTATGTTCAAAGACAATAAATCTTCTTTTCAACATTGTGATGAGCTTACTTTTTTAACAGAATATGCAAGCCTAATTAGTTATTCCCAGTGTATATGTGGATACATATTGTTATTCTATGGTTTGGGTATTATTATTCTGGATTGGTAATGTCTATATCTCTACATTGGACTGGTCAAGTTTTCAAATTTGGTGTATATGCAGTATATACATATTTAAGTCTCCAAAAGATTTGGTGCTGAAATTTGTTGCAGATTGGTAAAAAAATAAATAAAAACTTTGTGTACATGCCGCATTTTACATTTCGCGAAAATGTTCTCTAATCCTTCAGAACTAAAGGATGAAATGATTCACAGTTTTAATATCCAGGATCTATGGACTTGTCTGACGATCTGGGAAATGGTACAGATTTAGTAAGAGAGAGGCCACGATCCTGTCCAAGTGTATACAAAGTGTGTGCCGATAGCTCAAAGACTGGCGTCACTGTGCCAATGTAAATAATTTGAAAAAATGCTCAACTATTTGCTAATGCTCCTTTTCCATCATCGCAAGTCTGTGTAAGAGGGATGCAGGAACTTGAAACTTTCCAGGAACATAGAGGACCCCTCCCTTAACATGTGTAGATAGTTGGTGTGTCTCTCTTTATCTCTGTGTGTGCCTGTCTCTCTGTATGTATGTGTGTGTGCTTTCATGCGTGTGTGTGCACGTGTGAGTGAATACCATTTACAAAATTTTGCTGAGGCTTTTATCGAAAGCAACATACAACCATTCATTCACACATTCACACAGCGACGGTGGAGTCAGCCGCGCAGGGCGACAGCCAGCTCGTTGGGAGCAGTCAGGGTGAGGTGTCTTGCTCAGGGACACTTTGACACTCGGAGGAGCCGGGGATCAAGCTAGCAACCTTCAGGTTACCAGTCAACCCACTCTACCTCCTGAGCTACTGCCACCCCCCACCCCTGCCGGACTCTGAATACCTTCTGTGACTACATGTTTTTCTTTATGTATCTTTAGAAAATGGCAAGAGCCCTGAGATCCAAGCCCCCCATTTTTTCACTACCGTGCATATCAATGTAACAAACAAATTAACAGGAATGAGCAGTGGCAGCTGATCATATTGGAGTCCTATTTAAACATCTGACACACACACACAAACTTAGCTTTTTCTGTTGCCGATGTGAATACAAACTACAACATTCAGTCCAGACGCCAATGTCCAAACGTCCATCGAAATCGTGCAGCCACTGTAGAAATACATTTATTCAAATCAAAACCTCTCTCCATAACAAAATAGGAATCCCTGCCCACACATACTGTATATGTATCTAAAAATATATACATAGAGTATATAGCCTATACACAGACAGACAGACGGACAGACATAGATATAAATATATAGATATACTGTACATACATATATTTATATATGTATATACAAAAAAAGTACGTGAAAGTGTTTTATTTTGTACTGTTCATATGGAAACAGGGCCCCTGCTTCTGGCTTATTGCTGAGTTAACCTACCTAAAAAGAAGCATATGGCATTAGTTAAGAGTACATTGCACTATCAGAGATGTTGATACTGATCATTCTTAAATTGTTTAACTGTTAAATGTGTAGGGTGTTATAAAAGTGTCGCAGGAAACATGAAAGAAGATCTGGTTTAAGGCCAGGTCCGGGCCAAGTTTTACTGTTTTGTCTACGGAAAGGCCTTTTTGTTAAAAGGGCCACGTGTTTTTTAGAGGTGAAAAAAAATATGTGACGTAAGATTGACTTGCTGTTTGCTTAAAAATAACTTGATAAATAAAATCCAACTCAGTACCGTATTGAGTTGTATAGCATCTTATTTTGCATCGTGTTGAATCGCATTGAGTTTATTCAAATCGTGTCGAATCACATTGGTAGTGATTCGACACTACCGATGTTTCTTTAATGAATCTAATCATTGGCAAGGCATCGAGATGCGCATGTCCCCCGTTGGCCCCAGTGATGGGGGCACATCCCTACTGCCTACACATTGGTGTGGAATAAATGGCTTGTGGTTCAAGTCCTTCAACATAATCCTGAAATCTTCCAACGTTTTGAATGCCATGACAATCCAGGCTGTAGATGTTGAAACTGTTTGGACACTACTTTACACATGTTACAGTTCAATGTCTAGATTCAATACATGTGTCTGATACAATTCACTTGTAAATTAACCAAATGCACTTTTTGATTAAGCTTGGTCTGGCAATATCTCATGTACCCCATGAGGCCTCTATGACACAGAAGGAACACAGAAAGCACCTCCAGTCCCCTCCGCCAGCCATGGCAGCGGCCCAGGTTTCCGGTCTCAGAGATGGAGGGGGGTTGAACGGTCAGACTTGGGAGTTGTGGGGACAATGGTGGTTTGAGTTTTAATTTATTTAATTTAGGTTTTGTAACACCGTAAAGTGTCCAGTTGTTTTTGGTAATTATGGTAACATGTTAGGAGTTGTATATATATTTTAGAAGGGGGTATATTGAGTGTGTGTGGATTGGTTTAAAAAGCGTCAGCTGGACTGAGACTGACTAATTAACCACTAGGGATGGCTGAGGCTGCACAGCTGTGGTGCTTTGGGCAATCAAGGCACACAGGATAAACCAGCCATTAACACACACACTCAGGAAAATAGATCTGGGCCCAGTTTCCAGAAAGCATCGGTAGCCTAAGTGGATCGTGAAGTGTGTCGTATGAGCATCGTACAGTTTTCACACTGTTTCCCGAAAGCATCGTTGGTAACGAATGTTGTGAAAACGCTCATAGCTAACGAGGACTCCAGGGGTACTCGTAGGATGCTAAGAGCATCGTTAGCCTACTATAGCCTCAGTGGCGTCACCAGCGGACATTCCTTGTATTGGATGGGTTTTATTAAAACCCATCCAATACCACGGAATGCCCAGCTGGCACAATTTCGCAACCAAAAACAGTGGTTACCGCCAATATATTACTATAGGCTGCTGTTAGATTTAAACAACAAAGATAGAGACATGGTAGAAGTCAACAACAACATCATTTATTGCAGCAAATTATTCCATTGCCCTTGTGTCGGAGGTTGCTTTCGAGCTGCACTTGCTGTCTCCCTCTGATTTTAATTCAACAATCGTGGTTAATATTTCCTCACATTGATCAATGACAGAAGACAGGCTACATGAATCATGCTGAGACCAGCGAGTGTCGGATACTTTCTGCAGGTCTTTTTTGTTGCGATTGTTTGCATTAAGCACTGTAGGCGCTTCGGTGAGGCTGTGATGAAGTTCACTATTTATTGGACTGTGTCTAGACAGTAACGAACAACGCTGAAAACCCACAATGGTCACTGAAATAACTTGAAACTGACCAAAAGTAATAATAAATAAAAATTTACTGAAAATTAACCAATGAAAATCAGACATTGGTTTTGAATTCTGGTTCAACAGAATAATTTTAAAAAACAAACAAATGAAAAAGGCCTGGACAAAAATGATGGTACCCCTAGAAAAGACTGAAAATAATTTGACCATAGGGAAATGTTAAACTAAGTTGTGTCCTCTAATTAGCATCACAGGTGTCTTCAAACTTGTAATCGGTCAGTCTGCCTATTTAAAGGGTGAAAAGTAGTCACTGTGCTGTTTGGTGACATGGTGTGTACCACACTGAACATGGACCACAGGAAGCGAAGGAAAGAGTTGTCTCAGGAGATTAGAAAGAAAATTATAGACAAGCATGTAAAAGGTAAAGGCTATAAGACCATCTCCAAGCAGCTTGATGTTCATGTGACTGCAGTTGCACATGGATTCACACATTATTCAAAAGTTTAGGGTCCATTGGGACTGTAGCCAACCTCCCTGGATGTGGCCGCAGGAGGAAAATTGACAAAATGAAGAGACGGATAATAAGAATGGTAACCAAAGAGCCCAGAACAACCTCCAAAGAAATTAAAGGTGAACTCCAAGGTCAAGGTACATTAGTGTCAGATCGCACCATCCGTCGTTGTTTGAGCCAAAGTGGACTTCATTGGAGACGACCAAGGAGGACACCACTGTTGAAAGCAAATCATAAAAAAGCGAGACTGGAATTTGCCAAAATGCATATTGACAAGCCACAAAGCTTCTGGGAGAATGTCCTATGGACAGATGAGACAAAACTGGAGCTTTTTGGCAAGGCACAACAGCTCCATGTTCACAGACGCAAAAATGAAGCATACCAAGAAAAGAACACTGTCCCTACTGTGAAACATGGAGGAGGCTCAGCTATGTTCAGGGGCTGCTTTGCTGCATCTGGCACAGGGTGTCTTGAATCTGTGCAGGATACAATGAAATCTCAATACTATCAAAGCATTCTGCAGAGAAATGTGCTGCCTAGTGTCAGAAAGCTTGGTCTCAGTCGCAGGTCATGGTTCCTCCAACAAGATAATGACCCAAAAGACACAGCTAAAAACACCCAAGAATGGCTAAGAGCAAGACATTGGACTATTCGGAAGTGGCCTTCTATGAGCCCTGATCTAAATCCTATTGAACATCTGTGGAAGGAGCTGAAACATGCCATCTGGAGAAGGCACCCTTCAAACCTGAGACAACTGGAGCAGTTTGCTAATGAAGAGTGGGCCAAAATACCTGTTGACAGGTGCAAAAGTCTCATGGACAGTTACAAAAAATCGTTTGATTGCAGTGATTGCCTCAAAAGGTTGCAACAAAATATTAAGTTCAGGGTACCATCCTTTTTTTTCCAGGCCTGTTTAACTAGATTGATTTTTTAAATTATTCTGTTAAACCACAATTCAAAAGCAATGTCTGATTTTCATTGGTTAATTTTAAGTACATTTTTATCTTTTGTCAGTTTTTAAGTTATTTCAGTGACCATTGTGGGTTTTTCTTTCATTAACAGAGGGGTACCAACAATTTTGTCCACGTGTCTTGTTGTCACACAAGCTATTTAGATTTTTGTAAGATCGAAGGGGATATCTATCAGTGTCTTTGTGTATGAGAATCCCAGTAAAGCCAGACGCCTCAGTGGAGTGTGCATGGTCAACTGGTACAATATCCAAAAAGATATGTTGCCCAAAAAAAAAACAATAACAGAACCCCTCGTCCTTTTTTTCCACAGGCCTATTTGATAAAAATTAGGTGGCTCATAAATCAGATTTTACAAGTTTATATAGACTCCAAAAGATATTGACTCTCTTACAGTCTAAGTCATTTACTGATTCAGCAGTCGTCTCTGGAATTCACTCCCTAACCAAACAAAATAAAATAACTATAGCAATGAAAGATACACTTACTTTGTCCCTTAAATGTTTCATTTATAGTATATTCACAGGACTGCCTCTAAAAGGCATATACATTGTGGGAAATCTACGTACACTTAGTTGCCAATATCAGAAACGACACTACTGTTTCTGTTTCTGATTCATGGCTTTTTCGGAATGTAAAATTGCATCAACAATAAAACATTACACATGTGCACAAAAAGATAACACAAGACAAGTTATCTAAACAGCCTCTGTAAAGTTAAAGCCATTTCATCAATGAAGCAGTAGAATTGTCGGATGTTTAGAATTGTTATTTTAATACTTTCCTATTTCTTTAATGTTCCTATGGTAATGCAGTTCAGTTCCCTCCCCTAAACGTCTGTCTAGTCTAGATACATACAGCAATAAAAAAAAGAGTAAAATATCAAAGGGGATGGCATTATACCACATATAAAATTGTGTTTGAGAAATAATTTAGTTCAGAAAGTGGGGTCAGACTAGAAGGCAGTCATGAGAGCCCATAAGGAATCACACTTGATAATTTGTGTTTGTTTGTTTTTGGTCTCTTTCGCCTCTGATATGTCTTCAACAGGTCCCTTCTCTTGTATATCAAAGAGACAATTTAATCTGAATGGATTGCACAAGTTTGGGGATGTCATTCTGGGAGGGATCTTTACTTTTAACTTTTTCACTGAATCTTCTGAACTTTATTTTACTTCAAAGCCAAACCATCCCATTTGCTTTGGGTGAGTGTCTAAGAATGTGTTGATGAAGCCATTTTAACTATATAACAATGTTGTTTATGAATAATTTCCTCTTTTTTTTTAGCTTTCATCCTCTAGGTTTCAGACAGGCCCAGACCATGGCCTTTGCTGTTGAGGAAATTAACAGAAACTCCATACTGCTTCCCAATATATCGTTGGGATACAATCTATATGATAGCTGTGGAAACCTATGGAACTCATTGAGTGCAGCTCTGTCTATGATCAGTGGCAGTGGAGAGTATTTTCAATTAAATGAGAGCTGTTATGGATATCCTCCTGTGCTAGGAATTGTGGGAGATTCTTCCTCAACACGTACTATTGCTATTTCTAGCTTAGTAAGCTTGTACAGGGTTCCAATGGTAAGTTGTGACCTCATTTTTAAACAGACAAGGTTTTTGGTTGATGATCGCCATTAACTTTAAAATTAATTATCAAAAAGAATAAAGTCAAAGGCCAATTCGAAAGAAATTCAGGCAGATAAATTGTAACAATTGTTTCTTCCTTTACATTGGACAGGTGAGTTATTATTCCACTTGTTCCTGTCTGAGTGACAGGAGGCAGTACCCATCCTTCTTTAGAACTATTCCAAGTGATGCATTTCAGGTAGAGCACATTCCTTACCCCAGGAAATATATAGGGAAATGTTCAGCAAGCTATTCTTATTTTATTTTAAATTTCTAAATTGCATTTTTCATTCAACCAGGTACGAGCTATGCTCCAAATAGTCAGACGGTTTAAATGGACTTGGTTAGGCCTGTTAATCAGTGATGATGACTACGGACTCAACGTTGCCCGGTCCTTCCAGTCAGACCTGGCCGAGTCTGGGAGAGGCTGTCTTGCTTATTTAGAGGCTCTGCCTAAGAGAAATGATTTAGATCAGCTGCAAAGGATTGTTGGCATAATGAAGAAATCCACATCCCGTGTGGTTATTGTATTTGCATATGAAAACCACATGCTTAATCTAATGGAAGAGGTTAGATATTTTCAAACAACAATGACAATTGTAGGTTTCTTTTAAGTAAATGCAATTTAAAGTGAAAAGCAAAAAATATGTTGCAGAAAATGAATTAATTTGTTTACTTTTTAAAAAATATATGCATTCCATTCCACAGGTGGTGAGGCAGAATGTTACGGGCCTACAGTGGATGGCCAGTGAAGCCTGGGCTACAGCCATTAATCTACAGATCCCAAGCTACATGCCTTTTCTTGCAGGCACTCTGGGCATTGCCATCCGCCGAGGGGAGATAGCAGGACTCAGGGAATTCCTTCTGAGAATACGCCCTGACAATGACACACTCAGCAGCCAAGACAACAATTTAGTGCGGGTTTCATTTTACATAAATTCCTGATCAAATATCTTGTAGGAATACTTTAAAATGTATATGTGACAAATAAATGGTACTTATGTTTTTTTATGATCCCCCTCATCATGAATTCCCCTTCATTAGGTAAAGCAGTTTTGGGAGCACATATTTCAGTGCAAGTTTGTATCTCCTGGAATAGAGTTTGAAGGGCAGACTCAGCAAAGACTGTGTACAGGGAATGAGATTCTAAGGAATGTAGAGACTGAATTCCTCGAACTGTCCAATCTCAGGCCAGAATACAATGTGTACAAGGCAGTATATGCCCTGGCACATGCCCTACATGATCTTCTGCAGTGTGTTCCAGGAAATGGGCCTTTCAAAGGTCAAAGCTGTGCCCGTTTACAGGGACTAGAGCCATGGCAGGTCTGTTTTCATTCAATTTACTTATGAAAATTCATTGACATTTTCCCATGATTTTATATAATGTTAATTTGAGAACTCGATAGTAAAACATGCCTTTTGTTCACTATTTACTCCTCATTCCTACCATACAGCTTTTATATTACATGCAAAAGGTCAATTTCACAACAGATTTTGGTGATCAAGTGTCATTTGATGAAAATGGGGATGTTTTACCAATCTACGATGTGATGAACTGGATGTGGCTCTCAGATGGAAGCACAGAGGTTAAAAATGTGGGTGAGGTCAAAGAATTGGCTTCAGAAATAGATGATCTTATCCTTAAGGAAGACCAAATCTTTTGGAATTTTGAATCTAAAAAGGTCTGCTGACAATCTATCTATTGTCCTTGACAAGATGAATTTGTCATAGTATGAAAGCTGGAATATTTTTAAATGCAATCAACTTGTTCCTCCCTTAGCCTCCCAAGTCAGTGTGTAGTGAGAGCTGCCCCCCTGGCACTCGCATGGCCATAAAGAAAGGTAAACCTGTCTGCTGCTTCGACTGCATTCCTTGTTCAGAAGGAAAAATAAGCAATGAGACAGGTTTGTTTGCAATGAATATATTTCTTCACTGCAGATCAATTGCACATATATTGTCAAACGCAAAGACTAAAACTATTTTTGTTGTTTTCTGTTAGATTTAACACAATGTACCAGCTGCTCAGAGGAGTTTTGGTCCAATCCCCAACGTGATCACTGCGAACCCAAAATCATCGAGTTTCTTTCCTATATGGAACCCCTAGGCATCTCCTTGACAACTGCTTCATTATGTGGTGCACTTTTATGTTTAATTGTTTTTGGAATTTTCATCAATCATCGGACCACGGCAGTAGTTAGGGCCAACAACTCAGAGCTCAGTTTCATCATTCTGCTGTCACTCAAATTATGCTTCATGTGCTCCTTGCTTTTCATTGGTCACCCAAGGCTGTCGACTTGTCAGTTGCGGCAAGCAGCCTTTGGGATCAGCTTTGTGCTGTGTATTTCGTGTATCCTTGTGAAGACCATGGTTGTTCTGGCAGTATTCAAGGCCTCCAAACCAGGTGGTGGTGGTAGTCTGAAGTGGTTTGGGGTAATGCAACAGAGAGGGACTGTTGTATTTCTTACTTTAATACAAGCAGCAATATGTACAACCTGGATTATGTCTTCCTCACCAACACCTCATAAAAACACACAGTACTACAAAGACAAGATAATAGTTGAGTGTTTAGTGGGATCGACAGTTGGATTTGGCGTTTTACTAGGATATATCGGCTTACTGGCTATTCTAAGTTTCTTAATTGCTTTCTTGGCCCGGAATCTACCAGATAACTTCAATGAGGCCAAGTTTATCACCTTCAGCATGTTGGTCTTCTGTGCTGTTTGGGTAGCCTTCATCCCAGCTTATATCAACTCTCCTGCAAAATATGCAGATGCTGTAGAGGTGTTTGCCATTCTCGCTTCCAGTTTTGGGCTGTTACTGGCCCTATTTGGACCAAAGTGTTACATAATAATCCTGAAGCCTGAGAAAAACACAAAAAAAGCTTTAATGGGGCGAGGAAAACCAATATCATAAAAACATGGTTATCTGGCAATCCTTTTAAAAGAAAATAATTAGTTGATGAGTAGAATTACTACACTACCTACCTTCTATTTAAAGTTCATTTTCAATTGTAGTTTGAAATCATTACAGATCTCAAATTACAACCAGAGTTTTTTTGTTGATCTGTATGATTAGTTTGACTAATCAAAATGTATGTTAAAAGAGAATAAATGTTGTTTTCAACAGTGTGATGAGACCTCTTCTTTTTTCTACCAGTTTAAGCGAGCCTAATTGGGTATTCCCAGTGTATCTGTGGATACATATTGTTAATCTAGAGTTTGGGTATTATTCTTATTCCGGATTGGTAATGCCTACATCTCCACAGAGGGCTGGTCAAAAGTTGTCAAATTTGGGGTAGATACATATTTCAGTCTCCAAAAGATTGGTAAAAGAAATCGGAACTTTGTGTACATGCCTCATTTTGCATTCTGTGAGCATTTCGGGGAAGGTAGGAGCCGGGTATCCCAGCCGAGGATTGAGCTAGCAACCTTTGGATTGTCAGTCAACAAGCTCTACATCCTGAGCTACTGCCGCCCCCCACCCCTGCCGGACTGGGATTTGCTACTAAAGGGCTGCCGCTGGGATGGGCGCTCCACCCCCCGTTTCTTGTACTTTAATTAATTAATGCCCTTAAATATGACTACTTTAATGCCTCTGCATATGTAATGTTTGTTTCCCTTGGAAAAGGGACATTAGCACCCCCTATCGCCTATTGACAATAACTTCAGGGAGGACGTTCCTTCCTCAGCCTACATTGATTCCCATTAATTTCCTGCGGAGCCCGCGGCCGGGCAGGGCTGCCCTCGGCCGGGCTGCGGAACCTGTGGCCGGGTAGGGCTGCCCCCGGCTGGGCTGCGGAGTCTGCGGCCATGCTGCCCGCTGCTGAGCTGCGAAGCCCGCGAGAAGGATTGACTTGATCTATAAATGAAGTCCCCTCAATCTTAATTGGCTTAACACCATGACCAACATTCTGAAACATCCATTAACCACATTTGCCTCAAACAATGTTCTGAAATAATGTTCTTCTTTTAATTTTTTGTTACTCTGACCATTCAGTTTGATATCGTAGAAAGGATGTCAGTGAATGATTCCGAGCATTATGCACTTTAAATGGCATCACTTTTGGTCTTTTCTTAAAACAATTGTAAAATAATAGCCCCAATGATAGGCCCTGATTTTATATTTAGTTTTACAACTCAAGAGTAGGCCTCATTTGACTAATTGGCTTTGCATCCATTCCTTCTGCACTTGTAGTCCAATACATGCTGCCCACCAGCTTTCAAAGTACAATGCTGCCACAAGTGGATTTGTATAAATTCACATAATTATCCCTCCCTGCTATTTGGTAGTTCACCAAAAAACCCCTGAAACAACTTGAGTCTCACAAACTTATGCCACCATATCCACTAGCAGTGCAAGCAGTCCAATGGCAACCAAGCACGCAGTCCTTCCTCCCTCACATTAAAAACCAACAGCCGCCATTGCTAAAAAGAAGCACATCCCACTTCTTGCATTAGTTGGAGTACATTGCACTATGCTTCATTGTTAATGCAGATCATTGTTAAATTGTTTAACTGTTTAATGTGTAAGGTGTATAAAAGTGTCGCTGGAAACAGAACAAGAAAGAAAATCTGGTTTAAGACCAGGTCCGTGCCCAGTTTTACTGTTTTGTCTACGGAAAGGCCTTTTTGTTAAAGGGCCAAGGGATTTTTACAGGTAAGGAAAGTATGTGAAATAATTGTGAACTAAAAATTAAACCTTTTGGGTTAATTTATGATTTTCTGTTTGCTTAAAAATAACCAAAGAAATAAAATCCAACTCTGTACCGTATTGAATTGCATAGCGTTTTATTTTGCATCTTATTTTGCATTGTGTTCAATCTCATTGAGTTTATTCAGATTGTGTCGAATCACATTGGTAGTTGCTTCCTATGTTTCTTTAATGTGCCCCCAGTGATGGGGGCACATCCCTACTGCCTACACATTGGCGTGGAATAAAGGTTTTGTGAAATCTTCCAACGTTTTGAATGCCATGACAATCCAGGCTGTAGATGTTGAAAATGTTTGGACACTACTTTACACATGTCACAGTACAATGTCTAAATGAAATACATGTGTCTGATGCAATTCACTCAAAAATTAACCAAATGCACTTTTTGATCAAGCTTGGTCTGGCAATATCTCATGTAACCCATGAGGTTTCTATGACACAGAAAGCACCTCCAGTCTCCTCCGCCAGCCATGGCAGTGGCCCAGGTTTCCGGTCTCAGAGATGGAGGGGGGTTGAACGGTCAGACTGGGGAGTTGTGGGGACCATGGTGGTTCGAGTTTTAATTTATTTAATTTAGGTTTTCTAACACTGTTAAGTGTCCATTTGTTTTTGTTAATTATGCTGCCATGTGAGACGTGCAAGTATTTGCAGATATATTTTTAGAGGGGCGTAAACAAAACAAAACAGCCTCAGCTGACCTGAGACGGACTAATTAACCTCTGGGGATGGATGAGGCTGCACACCTGTGTTGCTTTGGGCAATCAAGGCACACACGATGAACCAGCCATTAACACACACACTCAGGGAGATAGATCTGGTATGTCAGTATTCAAATCCTGCTCAGCATGCAACAAATCTTCAAACTCTGCAATAAACCGGTTTTCTACATATCTACCTGTGTCTTTGTGCATGAGAAGCCCAGTGAAGCCAGACTAATTATAACAATGAAAGATAATACACTTCCTTTGTCCCTTAAATGTTTCAATTTTATTCAGAGGACTAGATCTGAAATGCGTATACATTGTGGGATACCTACGTACAATTGGTTGCCAATGTCAGGGCCGACACTACCCAAGTATAAGGGAAGTCTGACGAGTTGCATAAACACGTAATTGTAAGTACTTTTTGCATTATGACAACATATTTTTCAAACATTTAAGACAACAACACAAGGTAATATACAGGGCTTTCGAGAAGTCACTTTGCAATGACCGCCTCAGTTTTGGGAAGAATAGGAACATAGAAATGTTGTCATTTCTTAGTAATTAATCGTAACATTTCGCTATATGGGATGACATTTTTGCGTTGGTAAATGTCACAGAATTTCTTATGCAGGGTGGCAAAATAAGCACACATTAAAGAATATTTACATTTATTCTTAATAAACATTAATACAACTCTCTCAGTTTATCACAAAATACAGAAGACAGTCCCAAACTAAATATCCCATGATGTACTTCTCTTTTTTTACTGTTATAAGTTGAGTCTGGATTTATGGCTTTGTCAGAATATTGTGCCATAAATATTTGGCCTGTTAAGCCCTTTGAGACTGTAATGGTGATTAAGGGCTATACAAATAAAATTGAATTGAAACGAATAATTTAATGTAAAATTGTATCATTAAAAAAGAATTACACATGTGCACAAAAAAAATTAAATGTGCCTTTTTTAGGGCAAAAACACCACGTGAAAAGATATCTAAAGAAGACTCTGTCAAGTTAAAGCCATTTCATCAACGAAACAGTAGAATTGTTGTATGTTTAGAATTGTTATTTTAATGACATATTATTCAGTCATTCTGTAATGTTCCTATGGTAATGCAGTTCAGTTCCCTCCCCAAAAAGCCAGTCTAGTCTAGAGACATACAGCAAAAAAAATGTAAATTGGCAAAGGGGATGGCATTATACCGCATATAAAGTTGTGTTTGAGAAAAATGTAGTTCAGAAAGCGGGGTCAGACTAGAGGGCAGTCATGAGAGCTCATAAGGAATCACACTTGATCATTTGTGTTGGTTTGTTTTTGGTCTCTTTCTCCTCTCATATGTCTTCAACAGGTCCCTTCTCTTGTATATCAAAGAGACTATTTAATCTGAATGGAATGCACAAGTTTGGGGATGTCATTCTGGGAGGGCTCTTTACTCTGAACTTTTACACGGAATCTTCTGAACTTTATTTTACTTCCGAGCCAAAGCATCCCATTTGCTTTGGGTGAGTATGTCTAAGAATGTGTTGATGAAGCCATTTTAACTATATAACAATGTTGTTTATGGATAACTTCCTTTTCTTTTAGCTTTCATCCTCTAGGTTTCAGATTGGCCCAGACTATGGCCTTTGCTGTTGAGGAAATTAACAGAAACTCTATACTGCTTCCTAATATATTGTTGGGATACAATCTATATGATAGCTGTGGAATCCTATGGAATTCATTGAGTGCAGCTCTGTCTATGACTAGCGGCAGCGGAGAGCCATTTCAATTAAATGAGAGCTGTTATGGATATCCTCCTGTGCTTGGAATTGTGGGAGATTCTTCCTCAACACGTACTATTGCTATTTCTAGCTTAGTAAGCTTGTACAGGGTTCCAATGGTAAGTTGTAACCTCATTTTTAAAAAGACAAGGCTTCTGGTTGATGATTGCCATTATATTTAAAATTACTAATCAAAAAGAAAGTAAATTCTAAAGAAATTCAGGCAGATAAATGGTAACAATTGTTTCTACCTTTACATTTGACAGGTGAGTTATTATTCCACTTGTTCCTGTCTGACTGACAGGGGGAGGTTCCCGTCCTTCTTTAGAACTATTCCAAGTGATGCATTCCAGGTAGAGCACATTCCTTACCACAGGAAAAATGTAGGGAAATGTTCAGCAAGCTATTCTTATTTTGTTTTAATTAGATTTTTCATTCAACCAGGTGCGAGCTATGCTACAAATTATCAGGCGGTTTGAATGGACTTGGTTAGGCCTGTTAATCAGTGATGACGACTACGGACTCAACGTTGCCCGATCCTTCCAGTCAGACCTGGCCGAGGCTGGGAGAGGCTGTCTTGCTTATTTAGAGGCTCTGCCTAAGAGAAATGATTTAGATCAGCTGCAAAGGATTGTTGGCATAATGAAGAAATCCACATCCCGTGTGGTCATTGTATTTGCATATGAAACCCAAATGCTTAATCTAATGGAAGAGGTTAGATATTTTCAAAGAACAATTACAATTGTAGTTTTTTGTAAGTAAGTAAGTAAAAAGGAAAAATATGTTGCAGTAAATGCATTACTGTGCTTACTTCTTTTTTATACATATACATTCAAATCCACAGGTGGTGAGGCAGAATGTTACGGGCCTCCAGTGGATGGCCAGTGAAGCCTGGTCTACAGCCATTGTTCTTCAGACTCCCAGCTACATGCCTTTTCTTGCAGGCACTCTGGGCATTGCCATCCGCCGAGGGGAAATACCAGGACTCAGGGAATTCCTACTGAGAATACACCCTGACAATGACACACTCAGCAGCCAAGACAACAATTTAGTATGGGTTTCATTCTACACAGATCATAATCAAATATCTTGTAGGAATACTTTTCAATGTATATGTGACCAATACATGATACTTATCTTTGTTTATGATCCCCCTCATCATGGATTCCCCTTCATTAGGTGAAACAGTTTTGGGAGCACATATTTCAGTGCAAGTTTGGATCTCCTGGAATGGAGTTTGAAGGGCAGACTCAGGAAAAACTGTGTACAGGAAATGAGATTCTAAGGAATGTAGACACTGAATTCCTTGATCTGTCTAACCTCAGACCAGAGTACAATGTGTACAAGGCAGTATATGCCCTGGCCCATGCCCTCCATGACCTTCTGCAGTGTGTTCCAGGGAGTGGGCCTTTCAAAGGTCAAAGCTGTGCCCGTTTACAGGGACTAGAGCCATGGCAGGTCTGTTTTCATTGATTTCCATAATGAAAAATTCATTGACCTTTTCCCATGATTTTATATAATGTTCATTTGAGAACTCCATAGTACAACATACTTTTTTTCCACTATTTACTCCTCATTCCTACCATACAGCTTTTATATTACATGCAAAAGGTCAATTTCACAACAGATTTTGGTGATCAAGTGTCATTTGATGAAAGTGGGGATGTTTTACCAATCTACGATGTGATGAACTGGATGTGGCTCTCAGATGGAAGAACAGAGGTTAAAAATGTGGGTGAGGTCAAAGAATTGGCTTCAGAAATAGATGATCTTATCCTGAAGGAAGACCAAATCTTTTGGAATTTTGAATCTAAAAAGGTCTGATGACAATCTATCTATTATCCTTGACAAATTGAATTTGTCATTGCCTGAAAGGTGGAATATTTTTAAATGCAATCAACTTGTTCCTCCCGTAGCCTCCCAAGTCAGTGTGTAGTGAGAGCTGTCCCCCTGGCACTCGCATGGCCATACAGAAAGGTAAACCTGTCTGCTGCTTCGACTGCATTCCTTGTTCAGAAGGAAAAATAAGCAATGAGACAGGTTTGTTTGCAATAAATATATTTCTTCACTGCAAATCAATTGCACATATATTGTCAAACGCAAAGACTAAAACTATTTAATTGTTTTCTTTTAGATTCAACACAATGTACCAGCTGTTCAGAGGAGTTTTGGTCCAACCCCCAACGTGATCACTGCGAACCCAAAATCATCGAATTTCTTTCCTTTATGGAACCCCTAGGCATCTCCTTGACCACTGCTTCATTATTTGGTGCACTTTTATGTTTAATTGTTTTTGGAATCTTCATCCATCATCGAATCACGCCAGTAGTTAGGGCGAACAACTCAGAGCTCAGTTTCCTCATTCTGCTGTCACTCAAACTATGCTTCATGTGCTCCTTGCTTTTCATTGGTCACCCAAGGCTGTCCACATGCCAATTGCGGCAAGCAGCCTTTGGGATCAGCTTTGTGCTGTGTGTTTCGTGTATCCTGGTGAAGACCATGGTAGTTCTGGCCGTTTTCAAGGCCTCCAAACCAGGAGGGGGCAATAGTCTGAAGTGGTTCGGGGTAATGCAACAGAGGGGAACTGTTTTATTTCTTACTTTAATACAAGCAGCAATTTGTACAACCTGGCTTATGTCGTCCTCACCAACTCCTCATAAAAACACACAGTACTACAAGGACAAAATAACATTTGAGTGTGTAGTGGGGTCGACAGTTGGATTTGTAGTTTTACTAGGCTATATTGGCTTACTAGCTATTCTCAGTTTCTTGCTGGCATTCTTAGCAAGGAATCTGCCAGATAACTTCAATGAGGCCAAGTTTATCACTTTCAGCATGTTGGTCTTCTGTGCTGTTTGGATAGCTTTTATCCCAGCATATATCAATTCTCCTGGAAAATATGCAGATGCTGTGGAGGTATTTGCCATTCTAGCTTCAAGTTTTGGGCTGTTACTGGCCCTATTTGGACCAAAGTGTTACATAATTATCCTGAAGCCTGAGAAAAATAATAAAAAAGCTTTGATGGGAAGGGGCACACCAAGATCATAGTAACATGGTTATCTTTTTGAATACATAGAAATAATCAGTGGAGGTCTGTGATTGTAGCAAATGTAGATGTAAGTAAGATATACAGTAGATCTTTACTGAATAGTTTGACCAACATATCGGAAGAGAATAAATCTTGTATTCAACATTGTGTTTCCTGCATTCATGGTGTTTTATATTGCACAAAGCTAATTTTACTTTACCCAATATCCCATTCCGAACTTCTTTCTACAGTTACATCGGTATCAATCGCTTTAGAAATTCCATGCAATAATGGAATGCTTCCAATTACAACAAATGTTGCAATTAGGACTTTGAACATCTTAGGCATTAATGAATGGCACAACAAATCTTTATTTGAAATTGATGTATTCGTACAATATACTGAAAATCCAACTTACTTGTGTTATGTATTAAACAATCAATGACAGAATTAAAGCTTTATTAATGCCTTTTAAATGTAAACGTAACATAACTAAGTACAGAAATATGCCTATAATATCAAGAAGATCAAAATAAAAAAAACTTTTGAGTTATATTATTAAGTTTGCATTCTTTAATTTTATTTTTTACCCATTACATTTTTCTTGGTGTTTTTCTCTGGTCTAAACAATATGATAAAACATTTTGGAACAAATATACAGAAAATCAACCCAAAACTAGAGGACAATATGGCAAAGATCTCGACAGCTACAGTGAACTTCCCAGGGGAACTGATGTAAGCTGGGATAAAAGCGATCCAAACAGCACAGAATATTAGCATACTAAATGTAATAAGCTTAGCTTCATTAAAATTGTCAGGTAGTTTTCGGGCCAGAACAGCTAAAATAAAACAAAATACAGCAAGGAGCCCGATGTACCCAAGCACAGCCCAGAAACCGATCGCTGAGCCTAATGCACATTCTAGAATGATTTTCTCATTGTATGTGGTCAGGTTTCTAATGGAGAAAGGAGGCCTAAGAACCAACCAAATAATGCATATCAAGACTTGAACAAATGTAAAAGATACTACAGTCATTCTCTGCTGTGTAGGGCCAAACCATTTAGCAATGTTGCTACCTGGCAGTGTGGCTTTAAATGCCATTAACACAACTATAGTTTTTCCCAGAACACAAGAAATGCAGAGGACAAATGTTATCCCAAAGGCTGTGTGGCGAAGCATACAGGACCAGTCCGAGGGACGACCAATGAATGTAAGAGAACACAGGAAACACAAAGTCAAGGAGAAGAGCAAAAGAAAGCTCAGTTCAGAGTTGTTGGCCCTAACTATTGGAGTATACCTATGGTGGAAGAAAACTATGGCTGTAACAATGGTTAAGCATGCTCCTCCAACTGAAAATGATGTCAAGATGATTCCCAAAACCTCATGAAAAGAAAGAAACTCAACAGGCTTAGGAAGACATAAGGTCTTCTCTGCATTGGGCCAGAACTCCTTGTGACAAGACAAGCAGTCAGATGAATCTAAAAAAGAGAAATATATAATTAGGGAAGGTTTTTCAGTATGTCTAAAGTTGACATTAGGATTAATACCATTGCTATACCTGAAGTATTGCTTATTCCTCCTTCAGCACATGGTACACAGTCATAGCAGCAAACTGGCTTCCCCTTCTGCAGAACCTTGCGTGTTCCTGGTGGACAGCTGTCACTGCATACGGACACAGGCACCTGATGCACACATAAACATTTAAATACCCATTGTCGGTTTTAAAAAAGTAAAAAAGTAAATAGGATTCAAATTATAGATCTCCCTGCCTGTGTGCTCCTGTCTGTCCAACGGATTTCCCTTTTTATAGTAAACTTCTGTCCAGTAGAAAGAGATTCATCGTAGTTTCCCACTGTTACAAACTCGAGATCCCCTTTTCTATTTTGTTGCCAGTTAATCAGCTCATAAAATGCCACAGGGTCACCATTGTTATCAAAAGAGACATGGTAACCATTACGAGAGAAATTCACCATTTTCAACTGATCAAGGACCTGTACAGATGAACATAATAAACAAAACAATGTTTTGTGAGTAAAGTGTGTATCAATGGTAAATGGTTTAATTTTCAATTATCAAGGTATGATATGAATGATAATGACCTGCATTGGCTCTATTTTGATAAATCGGTCACATTGTACTGTGGAGTTTATCTTCTTACACACAATATTGTGTACAGCGTGTGCTATTGCATAAACAGCTTTGTAAACCATGTTTGTGATTCTGAGCTGAGAAGTATCAGTGTATGGGTTTTGGAGCTTCAGTAGATCTTCAGTTCCATCACACACTTTTTCCATTAAGCCAGCTTCTAGAAACAGAAACGGGACAATGTGTTGTGACAATAAAAACAATAAAAGTCATCGAAAGTATTCTTCTTTCAATAGATAGAATTAGGTAGATTTGGTAGTATTAGGGCAACTATGTGTAAGATTCAATTTAAGTTAATTAATCAATAATGAAAATCAACCATTACATTTTTCTTGGTGTTTTTCTCTGGTCTAAACAAAATGATAAAACATTTTGGAACAAACATACAGAAAATCAACCCAAAACTAGAGGACAATATGGCAAAGATCTCGACAGCTACAGTGAACTTTCCAGGGGAACTAATATGCTGGGATAAAAGCGATCCAAACAGCACAGAATATAAGCATACTAAATGTAATAAGCTTAGCGGGACAATGTGTTGTCACAATAAAAACAATCAAGGCATTGAAAGTATTCTTCTTTCAATAGAAAGAATTAGGTAGTATTAGGGCAACTATGTGTAAGATTCAGGCCCTTCCAGTTAGTAGCCGACCAGAGTACCTTTTCTGGGTGACGTGAGTGAGGGGTTTGCATTTTGTTGAATACATCCATTATAGGATGCGATTTTATGGATGTAATTGATATCACTATAGATCAGCATTGAATACAAATGTTTCCAATTCATTTTAAGCTACGAGCCTGCTGAAATGTTAGACATTAAAGCTTTAATAATGAAAAAAAACATAACGTTATGCTAATATTAACTTTTACTCAATGCATTTGGTTTGTATTAATTATATATATAGAAATGAAGGATTCTGTTAGGAAGTCTATTTCTCACGTTTTTTTAGCTTGCAGTTGAACGCACCCTCCCAGAACTTGGTAAGCAAGTGGGAAGCAGCCACTTTAGCAGGAGAAAGATCCATAATGTATTCTCTAAAACCTGGTATGACAGATTGTGGAATAGCAAATCCGATGGCTCCTGCACAAATCCTGAAACTCTGAACTTCCGGATCGGTTACCCAGGCCTCACTGCCAATCCACTGGCGAGGAGGAGAGGGATTTCGAGTCAGCTCCTCCAGTAGAAACTTCAAATCACCTGTGGCTGTAAACAATACGACAACCATGGCTGTGGACCTGTAGAAATGTCATAATATTTAAATTAAATTATAGCCCAACTCTTTTTTCTATGCAGCCTACATTTCACAATGTCTTTCTTATGAACATTACAGTTGTCAAATTGACATTCACCTTAATATTCTGAATATATTAATAGTAAAAAATGTATAAACCTGCGGATAACGTCGGCAACTTGTTGAATTTTGCTTGCTGGATCATTTCGATTGAATGATTCAGAGTACTCAACACATATACCCTCTTTGTGTGCTGCTCGTAGGAAGGACGCCATACCATTGTTGCCATAGTCTGAGTTAGAGTGAACAGTTCCAATCCAAGTCCAACCAAAATATTTCACAAGTTTTGCAAGAGCATCGGCCTGGAACTGGTCACTTGGGATGGTTCTAAAAAATGTTGGGAATTGAGTCTTTTCAGACAAACAAGCGCATGTAGCAAAGTGACTGACCTAAGAAAAGAAATAAACATTACACATGATTCGTTTTTACTCTAGGCCCTGAAATAAAGATTACATAATTCTGCAGAATAAAAATATACAGCCTACTAAGGGGATGTCAAATGGCGCGACAATGCGTGAAATGCTGATGCACTGTGTGGATCCAGAATCACCAATAATAGCCAGCACGCTTCCAGTTTGTGAACACAGTTTACTGTTGTCAGACAACAGCTGAGGGGGATTGGTAAACTGGAATGCCACCTGGACCGTCAATGGAACTGAGGCACAAGTGTCATGGATTTGGTAACCGAGTGTAATGCCCGGCAGAATGCCAGAGCTTTTGTTAATCTCCTCAATGGCAAAGGCCATAGCCCGAGAAATGCGCAGTTCTCGGGTATCCATGCTGCAGACAGACACATACAAATTGAACAGCTAATGTTATATAATTTAATTAATTCAAACTAACTGCACTGAATAAATTGTGCTTTGTATGGTTAATAATATCTATGATCAAAATGTATACATCAGCAATACAATTTTCTTGATCACAGGTCTTTGTCCTCTAACTCACCTCCCTGTACATTCTATGGGCTCTGGTAGGCTGGTGTAGTTATGCTGCACTGTTTTCATGTAGTAATGTATCGAAAAGGCACCTCCTATTAGGTAGTCACCGTCCAGTGTGAATACAGGGGGTTGAGGAGTGCCTCGAAGCATACATTTAACAGAATTAGTAGAATTCCCTGTATCAGAAAAATCCCCTATCCCAACCTTACCACCATTCTGAGGCCCGGTAGTGTCAGTTCTCTGTAGATGGCCAACTGCAGACTCATGCGAAGCAAGAGCAAGACAGAGCACAACCAATCCCAGAGAAAGGGTTGGCCCAGAAGTAATGGTAAAACTGGTCATTCTTAGAATGACCCAATATGTGTTTTTGATCAGGCAGCTCTCCGTGTTTAGCTTATATAGACTTTCTAATAGATGCTGTGCCTCTCTTAGAGTATATACGTAATTTACTGCTTCAGTGCTTATTTGTTCACCGTCTTGAATCCTCCTTATTATTGTATTAGTATTCTCCACTTCCAATCACAAGCAACCAGTATGGTTAAAAAAAAATTACGTGCATTTCAACAAACAAAACAAAGACACAAGAAAATTCATTATTATTACTATTGAGGAGATTACAGTGACGTTGTTTGTCCAATATATTTGCATGGCACTCAGGGCCGTTTTAGAGTAGCATTTACATAAACCAGGTTGCTTATATCTAGGTGGATGAAAACAAACAAACAAGGAAACCAGTTACTCCTTATTTCCTAGTTTAAAAAAATGATAGTCTGCTGCTCCTTTAAAAGTAGACAAGGTAAAACCGTGCTCAAATTATTATCGTTATAACTGATGACTTTAATATAAACCTGGTTTATTTTGGAGAATTGTTAAGGGAATAGGGGTTTAACATTGTTTTTACCCTTCATTGTTGTTTTGCCTATTACCTATTAAGGTCGATTGCATAAATAAATATAAACAAGACACGGCTGTATATCTTGCTGGATAAGAAAGGAGGAATAAAAGGGCAAAGGTCATGACCAGGCTGATCATGAACATAGGAATGCAGAGCAAAATAAATTACACCACCATTAAATCTGTACTACACCCATCCAGTGGAAATATCTCAGGATACATGTTGATGACCATCGATAAGTATGTGCAGTTTAAAAAAAATATGTTTGAGATGGAGGTGTTTAATCAGGAGGCAATACAGGAAATGAATGAGTGCACATAGATACTGAAATACTGGAGCCTTCTAACCCCCTGTATAGCCTATTATCACATACACTGCTCAAAAAAATAAAGGGAACACTAAAATAACACATCCTAGATCTAAATGAATGAAATATTTGTATTAAATACTTTGTTCTTTACATAGTTGAATGTGCTGACAACAAAATCACACAAAAAATATCAATGGAAATCAAATTTAACCCATGGAGGTCTGGATTTTGAGTCACACTCAAAATTAAAGTGGAAAAACACTACAGGCTGATCCAACTTTGATGTAATGTCCTTAAAACAAGGCAAAATGAGGCTCAGTAGTGTGTGTGGCCTCCACGTGCCTGTATGACCTCCCTACAACGCCTGGGCATGCTCCTGATGAGGTGGCGGATGGTCTCCTGAGGGATCTCCTCCCAGACCTGGACTAAAGCATCCGCCAACTCCTGGACAGTCTGTGGTGCAACGTGGCGTTGGTGGATGGAGCGAGACATGATGTCCCAGATGTGCTCAATTGGATTCAGGTCTGGGGAACGGGCGGGCCAGTCCATAGCATCAATGCCTTCGTCTTGCAGGAACTACAGACACACTCCAGCCACATGAGGTCTAGCATTGTCTTGCATTAGGAGGAACCCAGGGGCCAACCGCAATATGGTCTCACAAGGGGTCTGAGGATCTCATCTTGGTACTTAATGGCAGCCTCTGGCTACCTCTGGCGAGCACATGGGGGGCTGTGCGGCCCCCCAAAGAAATGCCACCCCACACCATTACTGACCCAATGCCAAACCGGTCATGCTGGAGGATGTTGCAGGCAGCAGAACATTCTCCACGGCGTCTCCAGACTCTGTCACGTCTGTCACATGTGCTCAGTGTGAACCTGCTTTCATCTGTGAAGAGCACAGGGCGCCAGTGGCGAATTTGCCAATCTTGGTGTTCTCTGGCAAATGCCAAACGTCCTGCACGGTGTTGGGCTGTAAGCACAACACCCACCTGTGGACGTCGGGCCCTCATACCACCTTCATGGAGTCTGTTTCTGACGGTTTGAGCAGACACATGCACATTTGTTGCATGCTGGAGGTCATTTTGCAGGGCTCTGGCAGTGCGCCTCCTGTTCCTGCTTGCACAAAGGTGGAGGTAGCGGTCCTGCTGCTGGGTTGTTGCCCTCCTACGGCCTCCTCCACGTCTCCTGATGTACTGGCCTGTCTCCTGGTAGCGCCTCCATGCTCTGGACACTACGCTGACAGACACAGCAAACCTTCTTGCCACAGCTCGTATTTATGTGCCATCCTGGATGAGCTGCACTATCTGAGCCACTTGTGTGGGTTGTAGAATCCGTCTCATGCTACCACTAGAGTGAAAGCACCGCCAGCATTCAAAAGTGACCAAAACATCAGCCAGAAAGCATAGGAAATGAGAAGTGGTCTGTGGTCACCACCTGCAGAACCACTCCTTTATTGGGGGTGTTTTGCTAATTGCGTATCATTTCCACCTGTTGTCTATTCCAGTTGCACAACAGCATTTCAAATTGATTGTCAATCAGTGTTGCTTCCTAAGTGGACAGTTTGATTTCACAGAAGTGTGATTGACTTGGAGTAACATTGTGTTGTTTAAGTGTTCCCTTTATTTTTTTGAGCAGTGTATATAGATCCACACCCTGTTAGTTACTTGCTTAGTGCACAATAACAATAGCTGAACAAGGGACGACACATAATCAGTGTGATACTACCATCTAGTGGTCATTGCTTGAATGACAGGGTTTCAGTGGATATATTTCATAATACAAATT
Source organism: Melanogrammus aeglefinus (assembly GCA_900291075.1). Taxonomy (NCBI): domain Eukaryota; kingdom Metazoa; phylum Chordata; class Actinopteri; order Gadiformes; family Gadidae; genus Melanogrammus; species Melanogrammus aeglefinus. Next base: position 185,924 of record OLKM01000551.1, on the reverse strand, counting down.
GGAGACTATGTTGAATGGCACTGGTATAATGCAATTCAAGTTCCACCCCTAAAATGTCTGCCCAGTCGTGATAGGAGATGGGTATGATATTATATAATGAGGTCAAATCGCAAAGGGGTTACACCAATTATAAAAACCAGTGTTTGAGAAAAAAACATTAGAAGAGGTGGGAAGCATATTAGAGGGCAGTCATGAGAGCCCATAAGGAATCACACTTGCTTATATGTGTATTTTTATTTTTGTTCTCTTTCTCTTCCCAAATGTCTTCAACAGGTCCCTTTTCTTGCATATTACAGAGACAATTTAATCTGAATGGAATGCACAAGTTTGGTGATGTGATTCTGGGAGGGTTATTTGGGATCAACTTTTACACAACATTTTCTGAAGTATCCTTTACTTCAGAACCAAAGGACCCCATCTGCAATGGGTGATTGCTTTGATCAAGATATAGTCAGAAAAATGTTTGGCACACTTATACTTAATAATTGTTGTTATCTTGTTAACTTGTCTATTTTACAGCTTTGATGTTCTAGGGTTCAGACAGGCCCAGACCATGGCCTTTGCTGTTGATGAAATTAACAGAAATTCCAAACTGCTACCTAATATATCATTGGGATACAGTCTTTATGATAGCTGTGTCAAACTAGGGATCTCATTCCGTGCAGCTCTGTCTATGACCAGTGGCAGAGGAGAGCCCTTGCAATTAAATGAGAGCTGTTTCGGGAAGCCTCCTTTGCTAGGAATTGTGGGAGATTCCTCCTCGACACGTACTATTGCCATTTCTAGCATCGTAAGCTTGTACAATCTACCTTTGGTATGTTTCTAACCATTACAAATAGACATGGCTACTGTAAAAAAAAGAAAAAAGAAGAATCTGGTCAATTTAATCCTTATGTGTACAATTCTAATCATCTTTGCCTTCGACAGGTGAGTTATTTTGCCACATGTTCCTGTTTGAGTGACAGGAAGCGTTTCCCATCATTCTTTAGAACTATTCCAAGTGATGCATTTCAGGTAAAGCGATTCCATTAAAACAATAACAATATCATCTTCATGCATAAGTCAAGAACCCTGTTCATATTTTAATTGGAAACATGCAGGAATATGTTACATAATTGGTTTCAGATTGTTTTTGTCCAACCAGGTGCGAGCTATGCTCCAGATTCTGAGGCGGTTTGGCTGGACCTGGGTTGGAATGTTGATCAGTGATGATGACTATGGCCTCCACGCTGCCCGATACTTAGAGTCAGACATGGCAAAGTCTGGCAGAGGCTGTCTGGCTTATCTGGAGACTCTGCCAAGGAAGAATTACCGAACTGAATACGAAAGGATAGTTGGCATTATGCGGAAATCTACCAGCCGTGTGGTTATAGTCTTTGCACATGAGACCCACATGCTTAATCTTATGCAAGAGGTTAGGGTTTAAGATATCCCAAAATGTGATTCTGCTTAAGCAATTTTTAAGATCAAGCCCAAATTTAATTTGGGCTCATGGCATTATGAAGTAGTGATTCAATTGATTAAGGAATGACACAATGTGGAAGAATATTTGGATATTTTTTACTGTTATCCTATTCAGATATATTACAGCATGAATTATATTCATTATTTTAATTGAAGTTTTGAATTACACACTTGACTCCTCAGGTGGTAAAGCAGAATGTTACAGGCCTTCAGTGGATCGCCAGCGAAGCATGGACTGCAGCCACTGTGTTACAGACCCCAAGCTATATGCCCTTTCTTGCAGGAGCTCTTGGCATTGCCATCCGCCGGGGGGAGATACCAGGACTAAGGGACTTCCTACTGAGAATACACCCCGACAATGAAACACTCAGCAGCCAGGACAACAATTTAGTGCGGGTTTCCTCTTACAGACTGATTCAGAATCTCAAGTTTTACACACTACCTTTAATATATCTCGTAAGAATACTCTTATGTATTCCTCTTATATGTGATCTAAACGCTATTTATGTTTGATTCGATTCTCCATTTATTAGGTGAAGCAGTTTTGGGAGAATATATTTCATTGTAGGTTTGTATCTGCTGGAATGGAGGTGGAGAACCCGACACAGGAAAGACAATGTACAGGGAATGAGGTTCTAAGGAATATAAAAAACGAATTCTTTGATATGTCTAACCTCAGGCCAGAGTATAATGTGTACAAGGCAGTATATGCCCTTGCACATGCCCTACAAGACATGCTGCAATGTGTCCCAGGGAATGGTCCATTCAAAGATCAAAGCTGTGCCAGTTTACAAAGTCTAGAAGCATGGCAGGTCAGAGTTCCGCTTCAACTTTCATTAAACATAACTTTAGTACATTTTTGAAAGATTAAGTCCTCTTTAATAAATTTTACTTTAGAGAAAAGTAATTTCCAGAAGTTGAAAGATTAAGAAGTCAATTATATACCATGGTTTCCAGTTTGCAAAGATGATTATCCTTTGTGTATCACTCTTTGTTCTTTTACCTCATAGCTTTTACATTACTTGCAAATGGTGAATTTCACTACACAATTTGGTGATAAAGTGTCATTTAATGAAAATGGGGATGCTTTGCCAATCTATGATGTGATGAACTGGATGTGGCTTCCAGAGAGAGTCACAGAGGTTCAAAATGTAGGAGAAATCAAAGAATTGGCATCGAAAGTCGATGATCTCATCCTTGATGAAGACAAAATCTTTTGGAATTTTGAATCTAAAAAGGTTTGCTTACATTTGTTCAGATAATTATGGTATCTCCGTCATATTACTATGAAATAGTAATAATGCAATAAACTTATCACCCCTTAGCCACCCAAATCGGTGTGTAGTGACAGCTGTCCCCCTGGCACCCGCATGGCCAGAAAGAAGGGTGAACCCGTCTGCTGCTTCGACTGCATCCCTTGTTCAGCAGGAAAAATTAGTAATGAGACAGGTTTGTTTTCAATACATTGCATGCATATTGTAGATATCTATATATCTATCGAGAGACAAAAACACAGAGACCGACAGAAAGTGAAAGACAGAGACGGATATATTATTACGTAATATATACCTGATAGAACCTTGCTATTGTTTGTCAGATTCAACAGAATGTACCAGCTGTCCGGAGAATTTTTGGTCCAACTCACAACGTGATCACTGTGTTCCCAAAAGCATGGAATTTCTTTCCTACTTGGAACCCCTGGGAATCTCCTTGACCACTGCTTCATTATCCGGTGCACTTTTATGCACTATTGTTATTGGAGTCTTCACCTATCATCGTACCACCCCAGTGGTTAGGGCCAACAACTCAGAGCTTAGCTTCCTCATTCTGCTGTCACTCAAACTGTGCTTCTTGTGCTCATTACTTTTCATTGGTCATCCAAGGCTGTGGACTTGTCAGTGGAGGCATGCAGCATTTGGGATCAGCTTTGTTCTATGCATCTCATGTATACTGGTGAAGACCATGGTAGTTCTGGCGGTATTCAAGGCCTCCAAACCAGGAGGTGGCGGTAGTCTAAAGTGGTTTGGGGCAATGCAACAGAGGGGGACAATTGTATTTCTGACCTTAATTCAAGCAGCAATTTGTACAACCTGGCTTGTGTCTTCCTCACCTATTCCTCATAAAAACGCACAGTATCATAGTGACAAGATAATTGTTGAGTGTCTTGTAGGGTCCACAATTGGATTCGGATTATTGCTAGGATATATTGGCTTACTGGCTATTCTCAGCTTCTTGCTTGCATTCTTGGCACGGAATCTACCAGATAATTTCAATGAGGCCAAGTTTATCACCTTCAGCATGCTTGTCTTCTGTGCTGTTTGGATAGCCTTTATCCCAGCCTATATTAACTCCCCTGGAAAATATGCAGATGCCGTAGAGGTATTTGCCATTCTCGCTTCTAGTTTTGGGCTGTTGGCAGCACTGTTTTGTCCAAAGTGTTATATAATTTTGCTTAAACCTGAGAAAAATACCAAAAAAGCTATTATGGGTAGAGGTAAAAACTAAATCAGACAAACAACTTTTTTCAAAGAGCCCTGATATTATAACGCAATTGGTTAAGCACGCCAATGTAGTTATAATGACAGGTTATTAAGGACTGATTGAAACTTTTCTGAATCAGGCCATCTTAACAGCATCAGCGATTTGACCAGGGCTAAATTCCCATCTAAATTCCCATTTGATTGTTCTCCAAATTGCTGAAAATGTAAGCATTAAATTCAACTGCCCTAATTTGGCAACTTACTTTGTATTTTTGTCACCCTAGCTTTTTTAAGGATCTCAGGTTCAATGTATGCTGTATATTAATAATGATATATTTGGACTGCAGATACTGTAGTGTTTGATAAAACCATGACAGAACTGTGGATCATATGATAGCCATGCGGTATGTCCTCTTGTTTTTAAAGCTAATGTTGAAATACTTCACTAAAAAGATGTAACTGATGAGCACAACGCCTTTTTACTTACAGAAAACAGTTTAGCATAATATAGATAAAAAGGTATATAGATAACTGCATTTCTACCACCTAAGAAGCAACCATGACAAACAACCAGACAACCACCTACTAATGTTTTAGCAACACATAGAACACCATAGCAACCATAGTGCTATAGAGCTGATTGGGCCTCGGATTAGAGTGGAGCAAGGCAGTGAGCATTTGAAAAAAGAAGATGCATTTTATGATTCAATAGATGGATAGGAAAACCGGACCCAATATCCATCCTAGTCAACTTTATCCTTCAGGGCATTGTCATTATATGGCAATGAGGTGACATTTACATAAATGTCTACTGTACCTCACAATGTTAATTCAGGACAACCCATTGACTGTATGGGTCCAACGAAATATTAAATATAGAAGAAATGCTAGATCTGCAAGAACTTTCCTTTAGTTAATCTGTCATACTAATGCATTCATTTATTAAATCCACCAACACCACTTAAAACTTTTACAGAACTGAGTATGCTGTTTTTTCAAACTATGGTCATACAGCACTTCCCCACCCTCTGCCGGACCTAAAGACTCAAAACACGACATGCCACTATCATGTTCATGTCACATTGGCTCCTCCCCATCTAGACAGACGTTAATTATGTATTTCACCTCTGGTTTTACATGAATGGATTACATTTGAGTTCAACAGAGTAAAGTATCGAAGAAAAAGTACTGTTGGGTACTGGTAGCGAATGTGAACGGTACCCAACCCTGCTAACCCATGACATAGCTCAATTGACATTATTGAGGAATGCATAAACTATAGTTGAAGCAGCAATGACAAAAATAAATTCTGCATACCCAAGAATAGCCCCAAATATGAATAACCTCAAAACATAGCATTGGAAGATTTCAGGGTTAATATGACTGAAAAATCGACCTCTACATTAACTAGTCAGATCTATGAAGGAAATTAAGGTGCTCAGATTAGCTTGGTGATGGTGACCCCTTTGATCCCCTGTTTCCCCAGGCTTTGGTGCTGGTACCATCGTACAGGTCCACCCTGTTGCCATCGTACAAGTTCAAGGTAATTCTTAACTTAGCCTTGTCAAACACAAAGCATCCATTTAAAAAAAATGTATCACAGCAGCATACACATTAAGACATAAAGTACAAAATAAAAAGGTACTTTTAAGTCTTACTGTTCTCTAATCTGAACTACTGCAACATGCAAGACCTGGGTAAATTATTTTAGCTGTTTCTTGTTTCCAGGTAATTGACCATAATATGGTTTCCAAAATGTATTCGGTAGGATGTATTTCCACGGCAATAAATCACTGCTCCGCTATTTTGATATTACACAAGGTGTTAATAGTACCAAAGAACATTAGCAGTAGGGCTGGGCGATTAATCAAATTTTGATCACGATTTCGAATTTAGTGCCAAACTATCACAACATTAACATAATCGAGTTTTTTGATTTAAAAAAAATATATTATCTTTTATAGAAAGGGCAGAACAGCTGGATACATATCTTTATATGATTTTAGATTGGAACATTTTCTTTTTGACCATTCAGTGTACTTTAAGGCGAAATTTCAAAGTTCTCAGTTCCAAAGTTTTTTTAGCAGACATGCTGAAAAAATACATGTTTTCAAACTCAAAAATAATCGTTTGAATAATCGTGATTTCAATATTGACCAAAAATAATCGTGATTATGATTTTTCCCATAATCTAGCAGCCCATAGGCACAGAATTTGGAGGATTTTATGACAAAGTCCAATGCTGGTTGAAGAGGGTTCCACCTGTTATTGTCCCACCACACAAGAAGCTTCACATTTACAACAGCAAATGCAAAGTGAGGACAAGGTTTCAGTTGGTTGCAGCAGATCTGTGAGAACTAACTTATCTACATCCTCCCTTCGCCTGCAAGCAGAAGCCAAGAAAGCAGCTTTAATTACCCGTGCCGCTCAATGTCAGATGTCCCTCCACATATGATGGAGTCTGCTGCTAATATGGAGGAGGATGACGATGACGAACATGAAGATGATGAAGAGGAAGATGATGGAATATTAAGCCGCTCTGAAACACCTCATGAACAGGCCCAAACATAATAATGGAAAATGGTGACTTACAGTTCGCAGTTTCTTCTTCATAGCCCAATTGTGTGACTCACAGAATCCAAATCTATTCTTGAGGTTGACCTATGGAGGGTGCAACAAGCAAGATTAGTTTTGGAGCTGACACACACACACTACTACTAGTTGTTGTCCATCGAGTCCGATGATGACGTCCATCTTTGTCTTTTACTGGTTAGTTCTCTGATGGCTAAATAGCCCACTCCTGGATCCACAGGCTCTGTTGCAGGTGGGGCATGTATACATGGTCAGTGTTTCCCTTACCATTGTTCAGGCCTGGCGGGCCGCCAGGCCAACGAGCGCCCCCACCAGGCCAACAACTGAATGAAAAAAAAAAAGGGGGGGGGGGAAACTGCGGTGTCGCGCATGCGCAGATGATGCCCCATCATAACGGACAATCTGACAGCATTAAGTTATATCATCATTAGCATGGCACCACCAAAAAAACTTAAGGGATGAAGGACAAAAAAGTATTTCAAGGTTCTTCCTGAACACGGTGCCAAACGAGAGTACAGGTGGAGAAGAAGGGCGAGTGACAGGTGTGGAGGAACAAGTCAGAGGGGCAGAGGGAGGAGATGTCAGCGAGAGCAACCAACCGAGCGCTAGCAATAGCATCGGTGACCCAGCTAGGGGCACTGGCAGCAAACACCGAAAATCCGGCTGGGACCCAGACTGGCTTAAAAACCCCAAATATAGCCAGTGGCTATACCAGACTCATGGTAAGTTACAATTTGTTGTCATTTGTTTTATTTTTATTTAAAGGAAATATATGTAGCTTACATTGTTGTTCTAAAAGGGCTCAAAAGTCTGTTTCTGGAAGTAAAAATCCCATTCATTTTTCCCCATTGAGAATTGGATTATTAGCCATAATATAACCATCCAAGCTCACCACCAGCTATCTCAATATGTATTGGTGCTTTATGCTCCTTTACATGAAATGAGTTTATATTAAACCAACTTTGTTTTTAGAAAAACACAGTTTATTCTCCGGCAGAAGAACTATACCACGAACCGATCGCGCAAATGCGACGTCTGATTGGTTCAGCCCGCCGTTACCATGGACATTTTTACCGCCCCCGCGAAACACTAGCCTCGTTCTTTATATGTCCATGGTAGGAGCATGGACGAGTAGGAGCCGTCTTGCTCAGCCTGGCTCAATTATGACACGCGTCTTGCTGAGTCTTGTATATTAAAAAACACTATCTTTAAATCAGCGCGCAGCAGTTAAGTTAGCTACTGTCAAACAAATAGGGCATTAAGGCTGCGGCTTCACATTAAAAGCATTTCACTGGCTTCACATTAGCATTTCACTGGACAAACGTGAGTTGGCTTTTATTTTCAAGTAACAGGAAGGTAAACGCTGAAGCAGGCAGCACCTTCACAGAGCCATGCACAGAGCCCACTGAGCCCAGCAGCCCCCGGCAGCGCAACACACACAAACGGAGACACATACACAGACAGAGAGACGCACACTCACACAAACGGAGACTGCTATCTCCACACAGCTATTGGACAAATGCCAGATTATAAAACACGCATTTAAAAAGGGGGGCTCACTGTCAATAACAATGCGGGACAACGTCTCAATTTGCGGGACGTGTGAAAAGTAATGGAAATGCTTGACTGTCCCACACAAAGCGGGACGTCTGGTCACCCTAAGTGACAAAGCCGACTGCCATTGAACTAGAGTAGAATCAGAAGCAACTCAGCTTTTGGATGCTTACTGTTATTAACAGTAAGCACTTTGTGTTACATTTACTTGTATGAAAAGTGCTCTATAAATAAAGTTTGATTGATTGAACAGTCATATTGTTCTTAGTACAAAGAAACAAAGATAAAATGTGATAAATATAAAACGCCAGGCCATATGAAAAAAGCATGCTATACTATCATTTATTGAGAAAAGCTTGCAATGGATTGTGGGATTATTTTATGTCCAGATAATAATATGTACACAATGTTTTATAAGAGTACTGGGGTAGCTGGTGTAGCTGATGTAGCTGACATCACAGTACGATGAGCTCAGTCAGCTCTACCCCTGTCTGAGCAAGCTTGCTGCAATTGGGCTCACTATTCCGCTCAGCAGTGTTTACTGTGAGCGAGATTTTTCAACTATGAACAGGGTAAGTAACACAACTCATTAATAATTTTAGCAAAGTAAATTCTACCTTTAGTCAAAATTTTAAAATCTAATGAACAAATACAAAAACATACGAAAACTGACCTCAGGAGCAGGCTGCAGGGAGAGCACTTGGGGGACTGCCTGAAAATATCCATCAATGGCCCCTGTTGGAAACTTCCCTTACCAAGAGGCCATGGAGCAATTCTTCCAAAAGCCTAGAAAGATTAAGAGTAGCAACCAGCCATGCTCACTGTGTTCATAATAAAAGAAGTGTATTTTAAATAAAATGAGCGTATTGTAAATAAAATGAGTGTATTGTAAATGAAATGAGTGTATTGTAAATAAAATTAGTTTATTGTTAATAACGTGTATATTGAATCATTATCAACTTGTGATGGCTAAGCAAGTGTTTTATATGGAAATAACCAACAAATACTCTAGCATCCCGTGAAAAATGTATAACAAATCACACTATCAGCTCTTACCGGGCGTAAAAAAAATTCTAGGGGAAACACTGATGGTATTGGTGTTGCTGGCAGTCATGGGTGTGGGTGTGTTTCTCCTGAGCCTTCTTTGATGTCTTCTGGCAGTCCTTTCTTCCTCCAGTGTATTGGTCCCATCTAGACACAGCTGCCGCCAGGTGTTGCAGTCAGCAGGCATATTCTCCAGGTCTCCAGGTTTTATTTTGCACTTTTTAAGTGCCACTTTCATCTGGTCTTTAAAGCGTTTCTTCAGGCCTCCAGCAGAGCGCTGACCTTGGTGTAGATGACCAGATAATACTATGCGGGGCAGACGGTTGCAGGGCATCCTTGTGACATGCCCCAGCCAACGCAGTTGTTGCCGAGTGATTGTGGCCTCAATAATTTTGCAGCCTGTCCTCCCAAGGATCTCAGTGTGCTGCACTCGGTCACGCCAAGTGATTCCTAAGATGCGCTGCAGGCAGCGGATGTTAAACTGTTCCAGGGACTTGATGTGGCGGATGTAAGTAACCCAGGCTTCACAGCTGTAGAAGAGGGCGGTGATGTAGATTGCTTGGTAGACACTGATTTTTGTGTTTAAATTAAGGTTCTTGTTCTGAAAAACCCAGCGCCTGAGTCTCCCATAGGCAGCTGATGCTTGATTTAATCTGTTTTGGACCTCACTGTCAATGCTGTCGTCTTCAGATATAATGCTCCCCAGGTATCTGAAAGATGGAACAACTGACAGATTTTCCCCTGCTACAGTGAAGACGGGGGGTGTGGGTGGGATGTTGGCAGATTACCTCTGTTTTGGCTGTGTTGGTTGATGGTCAACCCCATCCTGCTGTATGCCCTAACTGCTGTATCTAGAACAGACTGGAGGCCTTGTGGAGAGCAAGATACAAGAGCAAAATCATCTGCATACTGCATCTCAAGTATCCTTACTATATGCAGTTTGGTTTTTGCCTGCAGCCTCCTGATGCTAAAGAGGTTACCATCCAGCCTATACTCTACTGTCAGCCCACTGTTTTCTTCAATTCCCTTGTGGAGAAGCTGGGTGACACATAAGCGGAAGATGTTAAAAAGCATTGGTGCCAATACACACCCTTGTCTTACCCCTGTGCGCACTGGGAAAGGGCTAGACTCTTGACCTCTTATGGACACCCTAGCAGTCGTTCCATCGTGAAATTGACGGAGGATGTTGGCAAACTTGATGGGGCAACCAATCCGCATTAGGACATCCCACAAGAGATCTCTCTTCACAGTGTTGAAGGCTTTGCAGAGGTCGACAAAAAACATTAACAGGTCTTTATGTTGCTCCCTGCACTTTTCTTGGAGTTGCCGAGTTGTGAAGACCATGTCGACTGTGCTCCTGTTCTTTCTAAACCCACGCTGTGACTCGTAGCATTGACTCTGTGATGTTATTTATGAGCCTTCGAAGCATCACCTTGGCCAGGACCTTACCTGCCACAGCAAGAAGTGAGATGCCCCTATGGTTACCACAGATGGCCTTATCTCCTTTGTTTTTAAATATGGTGACAATACTGGCATCTCTCCATTGTTGTGGGATGTTTTCATCAGCCCAAACCTTGGTGATGTAATTGTGTAATATTCTTGTGCACAGATACCCTCCCTGTTTAAGCAGTTCTGCAGGGACATTGTCAGAGCCGGGAGACTTGTTATTCTTCAGGGTGCAGACAGCTGACAGAACTTCCAGGAAGGTTGGAGGTTGGCTGAGGTTGTCCACAGGGAGAAATTCAGGCAGTTCCTTCAAAATAGTGTAGTCTGCATCAGAATCCTGATTCAGCAGGGTGTTAAAATGCTCAGCCCACCTCCCTAGGATGCTATCCTGGTCTTTCAGGACTTTAAGTCCATCTGTTGATCTCAGGGGAGTGACTTCTTGGGCTGTAGCTAGATTTCACTGCGTTGTAGAAGGTGTTCATATCATTTATATCGGCGAATGACTGAATATCCTGTGCTTTCTCCATCCACCACTCGTTTTGCATGGTCCGCAGAGTTTTCTGCACTTCCTGTCGAGCTTTCTGCCATCGCTGTCTGGTAGTGCTGGATGAGGGGTTATTTAGGGTTTCCTGATGTGCTTTGTGCATGTTGCTTAGCAGGTTATGGATTGATTCAGAGTTGTTATTAATCCAGCCTTGATGGTTCTTGCTTTTAAAGCCAATCGTTTGGGATGCTGCTTCATGAAGGGCTGCAGTAACAGAGGTCCACTGTGGCACTATCGGATGGTAGGTTTGGAGCATACACGCTAAGTAGTGTGTCATAGCGGTTCTTCTCCAGGGGGATATGGAGGGTCATCAGTCTTTCAATGATGCCCACAGGTGTTTCAGTGAGTTTTGGCAGTAGTGTGTTCTAAATGGCCAGTCCCACACCGTGCACATTTTGTCCACCTTGGGGATAGCCTTTCCAGTAGAAAGTGTAACCCATTCCCTCTTCTGTTAGAGACCCTTCATCAAGGAGCCTGGTTTCACTCAGGGCAGCGATGTAGATATTATAGCGGCTCAGCCACAACCAGGGCTGTCCTTCTATGAGGTCGTTCAGACTTGCAAAAGGAGTCCGAGGGTTATATTTCATAATGCCAGTTTGAGGTTATATTTGTTTCTTCTGTTTCGACCGCAGAAGTGGAATGAACCTACAAGTGCGGTAGCCTGTCCAGGTGTAGGTTGAGCAGGCACGTGCACAGACATTTTGGGGGGCAGGTGCTCAAAAAAAAAAAAAGGGCACCCATCGCCAAAATTATTTATGAAATTAAAAATAATAATAAATAAAAAAAACACAGAAGGAGGATTTCAACTTATATATTTATTTGTGTTAACAAACTAGATCAAATGATCAAATTGAATAAATAATTGAATAACAGGCATAAACAGACAAAACAAGGCCATATTGTATAAGCAAATAGTATGTTAAATAATCGAACAATATTCTAACTTAAAACTTATCAAAACTCTGCTCTGGATAAATAAAAGGATCTTCACAGGAGCATCCTCCTTGGTGCCATGTCTTGGAAGATTTGTATCACTTCACACAAGTTTGATCGTTGTAAAACAGGCAAAACGAAGAGATACATAAATATCACGTTAAACAATTGTGGGACAAGGATAGCATGACACCGAGAGCTAGCATAGTTTACCTGCTATTTTCTAGCTGTGAATTTTCGTGACATTTATAAACATAAATCAACATACTTTCGAAATTGTCTAAACGGCATTTATCCAACACAAAATAATGCACTTTCAGACAAATAATGTCATTTAACAATGACAAACGTCAGTAAAACAGCTGGGCAATGCTTTGAAAATCAAGTTAGTTGTTTGTTTATTTTTTTAGGAAACGTTCGGACCAGTTATGTTTTCAGACGTAATGTTTTCAGCGGCACTAATGTTGTTGTTAATTTATAAAAAAAAACAACGTTGGGGGATTGCACAAACACTGTCATTACCTGTTAGTCTGATGCTGCAGGTCAGTGAAGACGGGTGTGTTCGAAACCGCATACTTGCCTTACTACGCTTTAGTAGTATCCGAATGTCTTCTACTTCCGGAAGGATTTTTGTGTAAGCATCGCTAGCTTACTAGACGTACTCAACTGCCCCAGAATGCACTGCGTCTATTCAAAAGAACAGTGGAAGCAATGGCGCTAAACGGGGAGCCGCAGCAGCAGAGCCCACAGCTATATACCGATGTAATTGTTTAATAATTGTTTTTAACACATCACCACAAATCCTTAGGTTGAAGATGTACTGTGACGTTAAATGTGACGTTTATATATTTATTTATAATATTTATTAACGGCGCCCGGCCGGTAGGTTATTGACACGTCATTTGATTCACGTCATCTGAGGTGGTTAAGTAAGGACGGTCGAATTACTCAAATGGATTACTCAATCATTGTAGGTGGTTTCGAACACACCCGTAGTCTGCACCGGTGTGGCCTTGCGCTCAGCACTGATGTGGGGGATGAGGAGGGAGAGGCGCGGCGGGGGCTTGCGAGCACCCGGGAGCATAGGCATAGAATACGTATTCTACGTCTATGCCGCGGAGCATGTCTGGGCGAAATTCTCACAAGAACTCAAATAAATAACCCCTCAGATATCAAAACACATTTGGGGAAATTGATGACAGAGAAACTAATTTGTATTCTAAAAATATTGATGAATGAAAAAAAAAATTGGGCTCAAGAAAAAAAGGGCACTTTTTCTCAACCAGGGCACAAGGGCTGGTGCTTGAGCACCACTTGGGGTCTATCTGTGCACGTGCCTGAGGTTGAGTAAGCAATTTTTAGGCCACCTTTTCTAGGACCTTCCTCGCTTGAGGTAAGCAGTGCGGTCCCTAAATAGGGGCTGCTCTGTCGCATAGGGGTCTGCCAAGAACAGCTGCCACTCAACCCCAGCTGTTGGCGACCAATACCCTGTGCCGCTGACGTGCAGGTTTCTGACTAAGAGCTCCCAGTTTATTCAAACCTGCTCCTGTCGTCAGACACCCCAACGCCGCCAGAACTCAACCAGATGTAGCTCCAGGTAAAAATTCACTGTTGGTCAAAGGTGGAAACCTGCGCAAAAGAGCATTTTAAAGTGCTGCAGGAGGTGCGCTAACTCCAATGGCACTGTCTTCACCAAGCTGGGGTAGGTCTGGTGGCATGGGTAAGCCCAGGATGACCAGCTTCCCATCCTAGCTGCAGGATGCTGCCGAGACCTAGCTCATATTTAGGCCCACCTATTGCGCACCGCCAGCGAATGATTTTCTGTTGGGGTGTGCTCCCTTAGCCTTTGTCTCAAGAGACTATCCCACAAGGCAGTGGAGCTATTTGCCCATAGCTGGGGCAGTGGTTGATGGGTGTCAGGGCATATCCACTGCATGGTGGGCCTGCACACCACATCTCTGGGACCCACTGCTGCTCCGAGATCTCCTGCAGTTTAGCCTGGGACTGCAAGGTACCCAGTTACCATGTGTGGCCACGGAGGAGGCTTACGCGCTTGGCTCCTCTTTTCACCCCTGAGGAGGCTAGCCAGCGGCGGTAGCTAAAAGCAGAATGTTTCGAGCAGAAAGCAGCATGCAGCATGCGCTAACTACAAGCACTTCTACACTACTGCACTAGGCGCTTCACACACACCCTGTGTGAAGCTCCATTGGCAGATGGAGCAGATGGAGCCACACATGCACGCACGCACGCACGTGCGCTGTAGTAATTTGACATCTGATGTCCAGTGTGATAATCCGCGAAACCAACAAAGAAAGAGATAAGAAGTTCTTATAGATACTTTGAAAAGTCTTGTAATCAACCTGCATAAGAGAGGAACATTTTCTACACACTAGGGATGTCAACAGTTAATCGGCTAACCGCCGAGAATATTTCTGACCAGTTGCGCATGTCTGCATTTTTTCGGCTTTTTCCGACATTTTGCCTCACAATTGCGTCACATTCGACATTGTTCAACTAGTTTGACCGAAGCCAAAGAAAAAGAAGAAGACATGCACCTGTAAGTATTCGGCCCGCCGAGCTGCGTAGGAACCGACGAGACGTGGGAGTCGGACAACAGTCACCCCCACCATTGCTACACCTGTGGACGAACTGGGCACCTAGCCCGACAGTGCACCGGGAACCAGGATGTTTCCATGTGACCGGGGTGGGGGGGGGGGGGGGAGGAATCGACCCGGACAGTTCGCCAGTGCCCAGCTACAGGACGACGCCCTGAAGCACGCCTGGAGCCACGTCCTCGCCCATGAAGGACAAGCGAGGGATTCGGTGAGTTGTCTACCACACCCTCACTTCAGCACCAAGGGGGGCCTGCTATATCGGGTCGTAGAGAAGGGGGGCAAAGTAATCGAACAATTGCTAGTACCCCGGCCCTACGTTAGGAAGGTGCTGTTCGTAGCCCACTCCTACCTGCTAGGGGCCCATTTAGGCATGTATAAAACCAGGGAAAGGGTTCTAGCTAGGTTCTACTGGCCCGGGGTGAAAGGAGACATGGTCTGGTATTGTCAGTCCTGCCCCGAATGCCAGCGTACGGGCCCGTGACCCTCGGTACAAAACCCCTGATCCCCATGCCGATCATTTTAGTCCCGTTTGACCGTATAGGTCTGGACAGACGGCCCACTCCCGAAGACCAGCAGGGGACATAGATATATTTTAGTCATCGTGGAGCACGCACCGCAACCACCAAGGCCAAGAAGGTAATGCTGCTGTTCGGTAGGGTGGGGATAGCCAGCGAAGTGCTAACCGACCAGGGGTCCTGCCTCATGTCCCGAGTCATGAAACAACTGCTCAGTCTCCTCCAGGTGACCCAGTTCCTGGCACTCCAAGACTATAGGATCTTGAAGAGGTCATCCTTCAGCACCAGGATGCCTTCTCCGAGATACCTGGGAGAACCACAGTAACCCAACACGATATCAAGACGGCGCCCGGCATTACGGTGTGCGTCCCCCCCTACCGGGTCCCAGAAGCCCGTCGAAACGCCTTCCGGGAGGAGGTCACCCAAATGCTCCAGCTCCGGGTCATCGAGGAGTCTCGCAGCCATGGTCCAGTCCCGTCGTCGTGGTCCCCAAACCCGATGGCACATTCCGCTTTTGTAACGACTTCCGGAAATTGTCAGAACGGAGCTGTTGTCAGACGTTGACAAGCCTACCTGAATGCCAGGTAAGGTTGAGGTCTGGCTCGAGGTTGTCCACGGGGCTCGGGCCGGCCCGCTACCTCACCACCCTGGACCTCACCAAGCGGTACTGGCAGGTGCCACTCACCTGGACCGCTAGGGAGAAAACGGCATTCGTAACCCCGGGAGGACTGTACCAATACACGGTCCTTCCTTTTGACGTCCAGGCGCCACAGCCACATTACAGAGGATGATGGACCAGATCCTTCGGCCTCATCAGGCGTACGCAGCTGCCTATATCGACGACAACATTATTCACAGTGCAAGCTGGGATTTACACCTCCGACAGCTGAGGGCGGTTCAAGTGCCGCCTAGGGCTGGAGGATGCGTCGTACCTGGGATACCAGCTGGGACGTGGGGAACGTTCGGCCCAGGAGAGCAAATCGCTTCGGGATGCTGCTTCATAAGGGGAGCAGTAACAGAGTCCACTGTGGCACTATCGGATGGTAGGTTTGGAGCATACACGCTAAGTAGTGTGTCATAGCGGTTCTTCTCCAGGGGGATATGGAGGGTCATCAGTCTTTCAATGATGCCCACAGGTGTTTCAGTGAGTTTTGGCAGTAGTGTGTTCTAAATGGCCAGTCCCACACCGTGAACGATTCTGATCCCAGAGAGGTCCTGCCGGACCGGGTAAAGTAGTTGGAGGCAGCAGAGGGAGCCTTCGCAAGCCTCAGGAGGGCCCCCTGCTCCCAGCCCGTCCTAATAACCCCTGACCTCTCTCTACCCCTTATAGTCTACACCGACCCATCCGAGATGGGGCTGGGAGCGGTACTCTCCCAGGTTCGAGCGAGGGAAGAACAACCGGTGACATACATCAGCCTGAAGCTCCTACCCAATGAGGGGAACTACTCCACCGTGGAGAAGGAGGCCCTGGCCATCAAATGGACCCTAGACAAGATGAGATATTACCTCCTGAGCCGGGAGTTCACGCTGATGACTGACCACGCACCACTGAAGTGGATGGCCGGGGCGAAGGACACAAACACACAGGTGACGAGGTGGTTCCTGGCACTCCAGGACTATAGGTTCCAGGTGGACCACAGGCCGGGTAGGGAACATGCCGACACTCTGTCCCGCCGAGACGCATGCCTATGGGCGGTCGGAGACAACCCGAGGCGTAAACCAGCGGTGGAGGAGTGTGGCAACCGTCCCCAACCCCTCGGGCTGGACGGTCCAGTGGAGAGGTTGTGGAGGGCGTGTACCACCCATACCCAGCAGGCGGAGCCAGAGGACGTCCCTTCCGTCACACTAATTGGAGAGATTCGCCTTATTCACCTCGAACGGAAGTAGGAGCCTGAGGGGTAAACTTTGCACTTCCGGGAGTTTTCACAACGCGATGCAATGGCTCCTCACTGCTGTGTTCCCCAATGCACTTCATCACACAGGAAGAAATCGAACAGAGGACAAACTTTTCACCGTTTCTCCAATGATCTGGGACTACGTCGAGAATGGATTATTAAAATCGAAAGAGATCCTGGCCGTCATTTTAAGGTACGTTTTATGATATGTCTGGTGCTGTACCCCGGTCTTCATATCGCTAGCAGTTAGCCAGGCTAGCAAGAACTTGCCCGTTTTAGTAGATAGATTAAGGCAGAGAGCACAGTTGTTGAAATGTACATGTATAAAATTAAACATGAATGTTTATATGATTACGTTTTATTTGCTGATGCAGATAAACACATACACAAAAGTGTGCTCGGAGCATTTCCTACCAGACTGCCTGGTAAAAACCAAGACAGGGATCACCAAGCTGAAACAGGGAGCTGTGCCGACTGTGTTTGCATGGAGTTCTTTCAGACCAGAGAGGAGGAGTGTTGTTAGAACTGCAAGGTAGTATTAAGATGAGTTAAGTTACTAGTTCGTAATGCATTTATTAACTGTGTAGTGACAGTATTTCTCTGTTGATGATTTCCAGCAATGTTTCCACGGATCATGGTGTGAGTGTGTTGAGGTACGTAAAATGTGTAATTGGTTACATGCATTGAGCATGAGTATCCTTGTAAAAGACCTAATGTGTCCATCAATATGTTTCTCTTATACTTCCAGTGAAGAGACGCCCCCTCCGCACCCAGACCACGAATATGCTAGACTGCCTCCCTCCCTTCAAGATCAACTTGAGGAAGCCCGAAAGACCATCGCTGCTCAAGAAACTTTAATTGCAGAGCTTCAACAACAACTGTTTGGGGTTTCAAATTTTCAAAGTGATGATAAACAGATCTCATTCTATACAGGGTTCCCGGATTATGCTACATTGTCCACTATGGACCAGTTTTTTCTTCTCCTTTGTAGGTTGAGGCAGGGATTTCCTGAGTAGGACCTTGCAACCCGATTCCGTATATCCCAGTCAACAGTAAGCAGGATCTGTGTGACCTGGGTCAACTTTCTGTATTTTATGTTGGGATCACTTCAAATGTGGCCTTCAAGGAAAACTGTGGATGAACTTATGCCAGCTTGTTTTAAATGCACGTTCCCGGCTACTAGAGTTCTATTTGATTGCACAGAAATTCATGTACAGAAACCTAGCTCCAAGGTCCTTAACTCTGCAATTTACTCGCACTACAAATCTAACACCACATTTAAAGGCCTAATAGGCATTGCCCCCTCAGGTGAAGTGACTTTTGTCAGTGACTTGTATACAGGTTCAATATCTGACAAAGAAATTACCAAAAAATCAGGTATCCTTTCTTTGCTTGAAGAAGGAGATATGGTAATGGCCGATAAAGGCTTTCTCATCAAGGACCTTCTCTCTGAAAGACAGGTGTCCCTTGTAATCCCTCCTTTTTTAGGCCCAAGTGGACACTTCACTGCAGAGGAAGTTCGAAAGACTCAAGCGATAGCAAGACTGCGAATTCATGTAGAACGTGCTATTAGGCGGATTAAAAGTACCATAGAGTAACATATTTTTGATAGTCTTACCCATGACACTGGTGGGCTCTGTTAACCAACTGTGGGCTGTCTGTGCCCTTTTAACTAATTTCCAAGGTCCTCTCTTTTAAAATTGTTATGTAAATCTCTACAACTGTAATCTTAATATCCACAAATGTATTCAAACCTTGATTAGAAAATGTTCGTCTTTATGAATCTGTACAAAACATTCGCCATGATGATTATTGTTCTTTACGAATCTGTACAAAACCTTAGGCATCATTATTGTTCTTCTTTACGAATTCATTCAAATCCTTGACCATCATTATTGTTCATCTTTAAGAATCTGTTCAAAACCTTAGCCATCATTATTGTTCATCTTTATGAATCTATACAAATCCTTAACCATCATTATTGTTCATCTTTACGAATCAATACAATGTGAACTTGTATTGTTACCAGAGCACCTTATCATGGTCAATGTATCACAGGATCCCTGTCAGACTTTGTAATCATTTCACATGCTCTTTACTTTTATATACCTGTGAGTTGTTTTTTTTACGTGTATGTATAAGCTACTGGATGTCTATCTAAAGAATAAAGTACAATTGTATTACACATGGATGATGTCCTTCATAACTTTATAACTTATTATACAGGAACCAGAACAGGTCGGAACATCAGAAAACATTCATAAGCACACTGGTCTAGGTTTGTAAAGGTAACTTTGTACATGGAAGTTGGTACGGCGGAATAGAATAAAATGGCCTGCTTGTATACTGTAAGCATGGAAAAGGAACCAGAACATCAGAAAACATTCCAAAAACATTGATAGGCACACTGGTCTAGGTTTGTAAAGGTAACTTTGTACATGGAAGTATGGAAAAGGAACCGGTACAGGTCAGAACATTAGGAACAAGCTATTTTAAAACATTAATAAAACTATAAACATAAATAGTCGGAGTCCGACTTTGTGTACCCCTCACGGGCTAAAATGGCCGCCAGGTGAATAAGGCGAATAGGGAATACCTGCGGTGGGGAACAAGGAGAGAGGTATCATTTAAAAAGCGCTTTCCCCTGTCCCCAAGGAGAGTTGGAGCCGGGAGAAACCGGAATACCACAGAACTACGGACGGACAAGCAGACGGAAGGTGAACCGAGCCGTTCCCGACAGGCCCCAAGGAGGACGCACCCCGGCCAAGGACCGATCCCCGTGAATCGGAACGCTGACGGGGTTGACCTCCCTCTCCCCGAGAGAATCGAACATTGACCCCTTTTTCCCTGGCTCACGGAGTCAGCGTATTATTTCTCGGAGCCTCATCCATGTGGGTTTTTGAGTTACCCCGAATTAATGCCCTCCCGGGCTTTAAACCAACGCAAAATTAGGTAACCTATCTATTAGGTGTGTGTATATATACAGGGCTGTAGTGGAGGGTAAACGCACGTAAACGCAGTTTACGCACCCCTGGAATTTAGGAAATAGCGTTTACGCACCTCTAAATAGCGTTTACGCACCTCTAAAAGTTGAAAAATGTTCAACTTTTTCGGCAGCGACGGATCCGTCATCCAATCAGATCGCGTATGCAAATTTAAGCACTGTGACGCGACTCGGGCTCGATACTGGAAAGCGGGAGAGCGGCGGAGAAGTTAATTTAAAAAATGGAGCGCGAAGCGATTTGATTGGCTGACGGATGCCTCTGCAAAGACTACTCCCCCATCCGTCAGCCACGCCTTCCCACGTCCGTTGACTGACGGTGCAGTGGGCACGAGGCTAGGATCCAGGAAAATATGTAAACAGGAAGTATGTAAACACATGGCCCTACGCGTTGTGGATTATCATGCTTGCCTTTAGATGCGCATGTAGATGTATCGCATCGGAAAATGATGATGGAAACGCAGTGATTCGCATTAAAATCGCCTGATTCGCACAAAATTAAATACGGTCGCTATGGCCGGGTTTTGGTTTATTCGAATGGGATGGAAACAGCTGTATGCGAATCAAGTGTGACGTAGAGCACTTTCACCCCGACTGCTTCGACGGAACGACGGAATGTTTACAGACTGGTTGCCATGCCAACCTGCGGAAAATCTCGCGTGACTTAGAAAACTCGCGCGAATTTGTAGTTTTCACCAAAGTCCGTTCTTTTGATGGAAACAGACATGATTCGAATTTCTTTTAATGCGCATTGCCCAGTTATGCCAATCACTTTGGATGGAAACATGGCTACTGACTGACTAACTAACTGGTCCAAAAGTCATCTGATAAAACAGCTAACACCTCCAACAGCTATTTAAATGTCAATGGTCACATTTATTTAGTTAAACAACTCCATTTTAAATAAAATATAGTAAACAATAATGACTTGCACGCATGTCACATGAATCAAATGCAAACTACAAATTCGAAAGGCGAAACAATTTAATGTTGCATTATAGAATATTATGTTTGGTATCATAGACATTATTTGTTGCAAATCTCCCGACCCCTATGTCGACCGGAGACCGCAAGCAAGACAATGAGACCAAGACAAGACCGAGGGATCCGAGACCAAGACAAGACCAAGACCAAAGACAGTCGAGACTGTGACAAGACCGAGACCACGTAAAAGTGGTCTCGAGACCGGTCTCGAGACCAAGACCGGTCTCGAGACATCCAACTCAATTGCCTACCTGTCATTAATTAGCCATGGATATCAGGTGATTTTTGAAGAGACCTTCGAGTGCTCCCACTCCAACAGATGCCTGAAAAAGGCCTCAAGTTCAAAGTAAGACTGAAGATGATCAATTCACATGAGTTGTTTTTGTGATTTATAAATCAATTTTACTTGACGAACTATTAAATGGCTACGAGCATTCAGATTGGCCAATGCGTAGTCATGCTATCCGTGTACTATTCATGTCAAAATGAGCGGAAGTCAGTCAGTTTTACTGATATCAAACTTCGGTTTTGGCGTATCAACTTCGCTATAGCTCGATCGCTATGTGGACTCCGTGGCTAACCGTGGATCGGGCGGATGATGGATGACAATTTTTTTTTATTTTAATTAAATGGGGAACCAGGAGGAGAGACTGGTCACTACAGGTTTATCTAAGCAACAGTGTGTCAGCTGAAAACAAAGCCCAGTAGGCTACAGTGAATTACTGGACCACTTTAAAGTTATTTTCCCAGCAAATTGGCCTGTTCTCCAGAGGAACCGTATGGGGAATCCAAGGTGAAACAACTTGCCCAAAGGTTCAGACTTGATGACAGAAAAAATCTTGAAGGCTATAGGGATTTCAAGGATAACTCGAGCATCATTCCAGAAAACCTTGCACCACTCCTGAATAGGGATGGGCAACGATCGTCGAATAGTCGAATAGTCGGAGTCAGGTAGAATATCGAATAATAAATGTGACTATCGTTTTTTTCACACCAAACGCGACATTTGTCGCCCGTTCGCGTTGTCGCCGGAGTTTTGTCGCGCCACAAATCATAATCTGTCGCTGTGCAAGTTTTGTCGAATTTGTCGCGCCACAACAAGATAACCACAATTGGCATGTCTTTACCTTTTGTGGAACCCTGTGTTCACACCAAACTTGACGGGGCGACAAGATCCCATACAAAGTGAACGTAGAGACGCGTATCGGGCGAAATTTTCGCGAGAGAAAACTGGCGACAAATTTTGATTTTGCGTGATGACGCGTGATTACAGCCAATCAGCGTTCACTTCCTTGAGTGACGTAGCATTCACTTCCCGCTCAAGCTAAAGACATGCAATGCTTGTCTTTAAATGCTTGTCTTTAAATGCTTTTGTCTTTAAATGCTTGTCTTTAAAAAGGTAAAGACATGCAATGCTTATGTCGGACATGGTTGCGAAATGGAGGACCTGGAGTCAAGTTGTGGCGCGACAAATTCGACAAAACTTGCACAGCGACAGATTATGATGTGTGGCGCGACAAAACTTAGGCGACAATGCGAACGATCGACAAATTTCGCGTTTGGTGTGAACGTAAGGGAAGAGGGAGAGACGTCGGAGGACCCAACGCAGTCTATTCATATTGTAATGTCCTCGTGAACGCGCTCGCCTGTGCTCGGCGAAAGTGTGGCGCGAATAATCAAAACTTATCGCCGGTTTTCTCTCGCGAAAAATTCGCCCGATACGCGTCTCTACGTTCACTTTTCTATTGGGATCTTGTCGCCCCGTCGCGTTTGTGTGTGAACGCACAATTTACAACGGCTCTCCTCAATGCTGTTGAACGCTCCGTTGACTTGCATGGGCCTTCTCAACTTCCGGTGGTGAATAGCGTCCTCGGTTGCTAAGCGACGTCAACGTCTTTTGGGGACTATTTCTCTGCTGATCAACACCACGAATGCTAGTAACAAATAAATTGTAAAAAGACACACCGTGTGAAGTTATATTTTTGATGTGTCTAGTTCACCGTCATGCAGGCTGTGTTCAGTAAAATAAATAAATAAATAGCGATCCGTTTTCGGCGCATGTAGGTCTATCTGCCTTAAGCCCACGTTGAAATAATTTTGATGTTGAATGTTGGCGCAGTTGTTAAATAAACAGATTGATTTCATACAAGTCATAAAAGCCTCTCCCTGTGTCATTGTACGTGCGTGTATCCGAGGTGCGTGCGTGCATGGGGTTTCTTGATTGAGCGATTTTCGAATATTATTCGAATATTTCTCAGCGAATATCGAATAGTGTTTTTGCCAGAAATGCCCATCCCTACTCCTGAATATCCACCATCTCATTCCAGTTAGCACTGCTGAGTGTGAGAGGGGGTTGAGCTTAATGAACATCATAGTGTGCCCTTGAGATGCAGGCTGCACATGGTCACAGTGTCGTCATTGATGTTCATTCAACTGAATGGCCCACCACTCACAAAATTCAATCCACCGTATGTGGAGTCCTGGCTGATGAAGCAAAGGGGAGCCATGAACCCCAGAACACGCCCCTGCAAGGCAGGACCTGACATGTAGGACAAGGAGACCCTCTGGCCACTACTGTGAAAAGCATGCATGCTAATACACACACATACACACCTGCCATATATAGATAGTTCTTAATCTACACATACTTTTCTTTACTGTTGAAAATTTTAGCGGCGCAAAAGACTGCTATAGCCAGGCCAGTAGAAATGCTAGGCGTGCTCGCGGAGCTTTCCGGGCCACCCACATAGGACACTGGGTGCAGTAACTATAAACATGAATAAAATGTTACCATCTTTATCTCTGTCATCCAATAAAATGCCTAAACATTACCATTAGTTCACTTTATGTGGTTGGTTATCGAGATGAACTCAATAAGTAGAATGTATAGAGAGTAGGCTTATTCCTACGTTTTCATAAGACGATGTTGAGTAAACAATGAGGTCTGAAATTGTATATCATACAAAATAAATTATTAATGTAAACGAAGGAAATGTTACCCCAATATAGGCTCAAATTATGCAAAGTAGAACATTGGCTAGTATTATATTTTATTTACGGTAAAGTGGTTACTTTTTTGTTTACATAAAGATGCCAGCAGAGATCGCCAGAACTGCATGCTAAATGACAACGCAGTAGAAAGCAGTGATCGACAGAAACTTAGGCCTGCATAACGATTGAAGCAAACTTTATTGCAAGTCTTTAAAGGATTTTCGATGAACAGCAATGTGGCTGTAAACTGTACTGTATGACAACATGTGCGATGTGCAATCACTATATTCTTTGCACATTTCACATATTTTTATTTTTTTTACATCATTTTGTTGACGATACTCCACCACTTCAAGAGGATTACAAGCCGTTCCCCACTACCGTCCACACACCGCCTGAGTGGCTTAACTCGGGATCTGACATCTGGACACAGGTTGAGGTTGAGAAACCAGTTTATTGTAGAGTTTGGAAGGTTTTCCCGGCAGAGCAGGTGTTCCCTCGCTCCTCTCTCTGCTGTCTCTCTCTCTCTCTCTCTCTCTCTCTCTCTCTCTCTCTCTCTCTCCTCTCTCTCTCTCTCTCTCTCTCTCTCTCTCCTCTCTCTCTCTCTCTCTCTCTCTCTCTCTCTCTCTCTCTCTCTCTCTCTCTCTCTCTCTCTCTCTCTCTCGCGCGCGCATTCTCGAGAGAGATTTGGTCACAAGCATTTCTTTTTACAGCAATAATTTATGAAACTAATGTGAGCAAGGATGTGTTATTTTATGTATTTAAACAGTAAAGATGGATTTAAGCAGAAAAAATGGGTCCATTTTACAAATCAATAAACAGCACATGAATTAAAGATGACATTTGTTAAATATTTAGGTCTTTGCTCTTTGGAAAGTCTAATCTATATTTTTCTATCTGCCCATCAGGTGTTTCTTGGTATTTCTCTCAGGTTTTAAGAGGATGATGAAGCACTTTGGAGCAAAGATGCACAGCAGCAGGCCATAACTAGAAGCCAGGATGGCAAAGATCTCCACAGCCACTGAGTACTTCCCTGGAGAGCTGATGTAGGCTGGGACAAAGGCCACCCACACAGCACAGAAGATCAGCATGCTGAAGGTGATGAACTTGGCCTCATTGAAGTTATCAGGTAGTTTCCTAGCCAGGAAAGCAAGGAGGAGACAGAGACAGGCTAAGAAGCCTATATAGCCTAAGACAACTGCAAAGCCCACCACTGAACTCATGGCACACTCTAGATTAACCTTTGACCCCTGGAAACCAAGGTCACGATGAGGGATCGGAGGGCTGAGGGACAGCCATATGGTACAGATGATCACCTAATAAAATTACAAACATCAAACTAGTTTAAAACTTTACAATATATGTACTTGTGCTAATATTATTTTATATTGAACCTTTCATGCTGGTCACCTGTATACAGGTGTAGAAGCAGACGCTACCCCTCTGCTGGCCTGTGCCAAACCACTTCATCAGGCTTCCAGCTCCTGGCCGAGCTGAGCGGAAAGCGGCCAGGACCACTATGGTCTTCACCTGAAGGCAGGAGACGCAGAGGACAAAGCTGATCCCGAAAGCTGCCTGCTGTAAGCGGCAGGACCACACGGAGGGACGACCAATGAACACCAGCGCACACAGGAAGCAGAGCTTGAGTGACAAGAGGAGCAGGAAGCTTAGCTCTGAGTTATTTGCACGCACCTGGAGGTGGAATATGAGAGACAACATGGTTAACATGAATTAAAACAATTTGTGATGTTTGTCTCAATAATAAAACACTCTTGCTTACGGGATATGTTCTAATTAGTTCACTTGCTTCCTCATTCCCTTTTAAGGAAACGAGTGTTTGGGGTATTCAGTGGAAAAAGTTTGCCTTATATGTAAAGCTTATTCCAGTAGTGAGTAAGCTTATTATTCCAGTATCTTATTTGATGGTGCATTATTGGTATTAGGTAGTGCACCACATGGAGGACACAATGGGTGTGTCCACTGATATTAAAAACACTACAAAATAGTGACACCCTAAATAATCCTCTAAATGGGTCAAAACAAGACCAATTCAGACAGGGCCAATGTGTGTGACTTGTGCAAACCATACACCTTTACATCTGCCACCTAGTGGAAAGGCATGTAAATATATATAAACATAAAACCATACACTCAAAATGAACCATTTCGTGAGGACCTGTACCTGGTGATAATTTTAGGAACCTAAGTAATGGGTAACATGAAATACCGATTGTGTTACAAAAGGCTCTCACCACAGGAGTGTGTCGATAGTGGAGGAAGACTACAAACACAGCTGTCGTCACCACAGCACCAGACACAGCTGCTGTGGTCAGGACGATACCCATAGTCTCATTAAAAGACAGGAAGTCCACTTTGCGAGGAATACAGGCCGTGTGCCCCGGGTTGGACCAGAACTCCATAGGACATCGCCTGCACTGATGAGAACCTGAGATGACATGGATCAAATTTAAGAGAAAAACATCACATACATTTATTGATTTGATATGTGACATATTTGACATATTGTAAATAAATACAGTAAATATATATAAATTGTGGCAACCTGGCCCAGGCCAATTATGCAGATTCCGTGCCCTGCAGAAGCAGGGCTTAAATAGCCTGCTTCTCCACTCATTCAGGGCTCTCCCAGCCATGTGGATCCTGTACGGAGAGACCGGTCCTCGTGGGATTCCACCCACGATGGAGGGGACCGTGTATTACTCCTAGGTTTTATGTTGTTTGTTTTTTGAGAGACTTTATGTTTGGTTTGGATTAAACATGCCTTTTTGGCTTTTCCCCTCAAAATTGTGTCCTGTTTGGGAGGAGGTGGTTCGCACACCGTGCCGGGTTGCCACAATATATATATTGTCATTGAGGACACTGCACATACATTGCATTACAACAGAGCTGAGTTAAAGCCCATTGGCCTATGCCAACAGTGAATATAAAAATGTAAACCCGCCTTACCAGTCTCATTGGAGACCTCTCCATCAGTGCAGGAGATACAGTCAAAGCAGCAGACAGGCTCTCCTTTCTTAATGGCTTTACGGGTTCCTGGGGGGCAGCTCTCACTGCATACAGAAATAGGCACCTAAGCAATGAAATTAATTAATTGTATTCAGTGGAAAATGTACTTGACATATTATTCTTATTTTTAGTACCTGAGTGGAACCTGTACTCCACTGAATGGCTGATTCGTTGAGATAGAGATCAGATCCAACCAAGCGACCAATTGTAAACATTCCCAGTGACCCATCAGGGGTGCCCTTCCAGTTGACCAGATCATAAACAGCTGGGATGTCGGCTCCTTCAAAGAAAAACTTCTCCCCGTGTGGAGTAGTGAAATTCACCTTGTTCAGGTGTTCCAATAACTGAAAGGCACATGTTTTAAATATATTAAATACCGGGAAAGTGATATATTTCAATATTATTAACACAGCAAAATAAGCATCACAAAGGGAAATAATATTAAACCGCTTTGTGTCATCTAAAGTCAATTATTTGTCCTATACCTCTTTTGGTGTAATGTTATAAGGTGAGCTACAGGTGGAGCTGTTGTCTGTTGGAGCACTGCCTTTATCTGGGCACGACAGAAGGCTGTGCAGGCCGTGGGCCGCAGCATACACCGCAAGGTAGGCATTATATGCGGCTCTTAGGTGGGAAGTGTCAGTAAAACGTTTCTTTACGCCTTCTAGGGTCTCTCTGCCACTGCACAGCGGTATGGAAGCTGCCAGTGGAGACCTGTTAGCATGAAACGCAGTCGAGATATTTGTTTTGGTTGAACTGTCAGACATGGACAGAGGTGTGACTTTTGATTGTGTCATTGAAAGGCTACAACCAAACTCCTTTTCCCAGAATTCCCTTAAAAAGAAATCACCCGGACGATCAGAAGGATGCAACCTTCTCAGAAATTGTTCAAATCCTGGTATACCTGCACTGCGAATAGCCACCCCTAACACACCACTTGCAACTTTAGTGAGGGCAACATTGTGTAAAAGATCTGTGGCGGTGCTCCAAGCCTCGCTGGCTAGGAACTGTCTGTCAGTCACCTACAGTGAGGACAGGTACGTGATTAAACATCCAAAACAATGGAAAATTGTTTTTCCCAAAAAGATATCTGCATTTAATAAAAGTGTCTTACATTTATCTTTGCAAGTTGTAGAAACAACTCTGCCACGTCTGTGTACCATGTAAAGATCAGTATCACTCTTGCAGTGGAATGCTGGATAGTGTTTGCAACACGTATTGCATCTTCCTCTATAGTCTCCCTGCTAAGGATTTCGGAAAATGCCACACACACCCCTGACTCCCGAATTTCCTCCTCAAATACCTAGAAACAGTGGCAAAATGAGTTTTCAAGGGAGTAAATAATTTTTATACAATAGGACAATGGATGAACATATGTGTTGGTGATGAGAAGAAGTGTTAAAAAAAATAGCATTAGACATTAATTTCATATAACACTTTACCAAGTTACCTGGATGGCCAGACGGCCATAGTCATTATCTGAAAGCACAGCTCCAATCCAAGTCCAATTAAAGCGTATGGCAAGGCGGGCCATGACCTTAGCCTGGTTGATGTCACTGGGAATGGTCCGGAAGAAGTTAGGATACTGTTGTCTGTCACTAAGACAGGGACAGCTAGCAAGGTAGCTGATCTAAAAAGAGAAATACAAATAAATAGAATTTAATATAGATACATATTTTATGACTTAAGTGTAGCAATATGTTTTCGCCAAAACATCACACGTTCCTGCATTTATGTAATAGGGAGGCTATCGATGGTGGTTCTCACCATAGGTATGAACAGAGGACCTAGGGTCCGAGACAGAATCATGGCTGATCGGGATGCATCACCATCAATGATCACAGGGACAGACTGGCCCTCTGATGGAAGCATTAGGGCAGGCAAAGTCAGGAAAAGCTTATGTGGCAATCAATGCATTAAGCAACAGGCACAAACATTCACATTGTATACCTGTCCTTTGCCAAGTTTGATTCAACCACACGCGAGATGATCGCAGAACAGGCATTGTGTTACAGGTCGAGCCGTCTCCCCCGACGAGGGAGAAAGCTCCTAGGAGGGCCCAGGGGTGTCGCCCACAGCTGTCAAGGATACGGTGGCTGAGTCTAACGCCTGGCAGAAGGGAGGGGTTGCTGTTGATTTCCTCCAGCGCAAATTCCATAGCGTACATAGACATCAATGGCTCTATTTGTAAACTGACGTTGCGTGGGAAAAGAATAATTGAATGTGAATTATCACTCATCATCATCAGGGGGGCTTGAAAACAAAGTTTTTCGATCCCACCGCAACAGATGTAATTGTTTGTGGTATGAATATACAGAGACAAAGAAAAGTCGAAATAGTAAATTCAATATTTAATCAATTTGTCAAACTGGTTGCACACTAATACACGCAAATAATCAGATTTTACCCAGTGCATGGATTGAAGTGTGGAGGCTTAACAAAATCAATGTCTAAATCCGGCGGTTGGTAATGGAGGGTGAAGAGCCCACCGAGGACAATGTCTCCATCCTGCCCCAGGTTGCTCTCTTCCATTGGTGAGCCTGTGCGAGAGCACATGGAGGTCTGCACCCCCTCCAGACCCACCCTGAGCCCCACATCCTTGCTCACCATCGCGACAAGCAGCAGGGAGGGAGCCCTGGAGGACCACGCAGTCAGGAGCAGAGACACCCAAGACATGGAGGCTTGGTGGAAAATACACATTGAGATGGATATTTCAGTAGTACAATAAATTATTGAATGAAGGAAAAACCTATTCAATTAGACCTAAAATCACACGTTAACACATGAATCCACCAAAAATATCGTAATTGACTAAAACTGCAAATCCATGGAAAAGTTTGCATGTGTTGGTATACGGACCCCTGCCTATAGAGAAAACTTGTAATTTAGGTGTATATGCATTTTTTCCATTTCATAATGGAAAAAATAGAAGTATCTAAACTGCTACCTCTAAACCCTGTGAATAATCAACTATTGGGCTGCCTTTTTATAAACATGATTTAGCCTGAAGCTGTATGACTCTTGGACACGATGACATACACAACATCTCTCCTGAGTGAAGGAACATGCTGCATGGAGCATGCTACTTAGTCATTATGTGTAATTATTCATCAACTCCCAATCCAGTGGTTATGTTTTTAATTCCCTACATCCATGGGTTACCTGTAGGCATCATTAAGCAAGATTTAAAACCCTGTTTATGGCAAGTATATGAACTCACGTGTCTGGCAAGTATATGAACTCACGTGTCTGCGAAATAGAGAATAGTAAACAATTATAATAACAAACATTATTATTATCTTTCTTATACTGTACACAATGTAAATTTCTCATACACTTGGGATCATATACATGTCAGGTTATGTTGGGTAATTTTTCGTATTCTATAGTATTGGTATCAATACATACACTAGATGGTCCCTGATTGCAGTTCCCCTGGCCAGGGACATCTCAAAGAGGAGTGGCATGTGAAACACATGGCCTTCTCATTCATGAATTTGGATGGCTTGGCTTCGATGGCGAGGTCCAATGACTTCTATCCTGTATGAAAAGCATAACATTGTCTCTAGAAGGCTGTTTTGGACTCTCTTAAGCAATATAGTACGATGATCACATCATAGGTAAAGGAAAAACTCAGATAATATAGAGAGTCGAATCAGTCTGAATCAGCCAGTTGAACCAACCACACACACACATAAACGTTATTATTTGAAATGATTCGATAACGGAATGCATCATTCTTAAAAAGTCTTTATTTTATACTGTTCCCTATGCGCTATTTACATTATATTATTTTCTATTATTTTTATGATATAAGATCTTACAGAAATAGGGTATTTTTGTCAGAAATGATCAAGCAAGCAATGTTAACATGTGATCACATCATTTTGGAGACAAGCATTCTCAATAATTTAGTTAACGGAACTAATTCAATTCAATTCAAAAAACTTTAAACTTCAGATGTGAAGGAGCAGCAGGGCGTGTCCATACCCAACAGTACATACAATAAACAAAAAAATGCACACACGCGCACACAGACACACCATCAGCCCCGCACAAAAATCCTTGCCTAAGGCTAATGAATAAATAGTATTACCTCCATAGTGGAGGAGAAATAAATAAATAATTTAAAAAGATTTCAGGCATTGAAACGAGAGGATACAGTTCAAAAAGATTCCAGGTATTAAAACAAGAGGATACAGTTCAAAGAGATGTGACTAAGATTGTGTATATTTTTTGTATTCAACCAGTAAAGATGGATTTTATTTTACAGTTGAGTTCATGGCAAAATGAGAGAAATTTATAAACAGCACATGAATTAAAGAGGATATTTGTAAAATATTTAAGTCATTGCTTTTGGAGAGTCAAATCTATATTTTCCTATCTGCCCATCAGCTGTTTCTTTGTGTTCCTCTCAGGCCTCAGGAGGATGATGAAGCACTTTGGAGCAAAGATGCACAGCAGCAGGCCATAACTAGAAGCCAGGATGGCAAAGATCTCCACAGCCACAGAGTACTTCCCTGGAGAGCTGACGTAGGCTGGGACAAAGGCCACCCACACAGCACAGAAGATCAGCATGCTGAAGGTGATGAACTTGGCCTCATTGAAGTTATCAGGTAGTTTCCTAGCCAGGAAAGCAAGTAGGAGACAAAGGCAGGCTAGGAAGCCGATGTAGCCTAAGACAACTGCAAAACCCACCACTGAACTCATGGCACACTCTAGGTTAACCTTTGACCCCTGGAAACCAAGGTCACGATGAGGGATCGGAGGGCTGAGGGACAGCCATATGGTACAGATGATCACCTAGTTTAAAAAAACACATACAGCTCAATATATCTCACACGAAATGAACTATTTTGATGATTAATGGCGTACATATTACCCACCTGTATGCTGGTGAAGAAACAGACACTGCCTCTCTGCTGGCCCGGACCAAACCACTTCATCAGGCCTCCAGCTCCTGGCCGAGCTGAGCGGAAAGCGGCCAGGACCACTATGGTCTTCACCTGAAGGCAGGAGACGCAGAGGACAAAGCTGATCCCGAAAGCTGCCTGCTGTAAGCGGCAGGACCACACGGAGGGACGACCAATGAACACCAGCGCACACAGGAAGCAGAGCTTGAGTGACAGGAGGAGCAGGAAGCTTAGCTCTGAGTTATTTGCACGCACCTGGAGATTAATTGTCGGACAGAGATGAACGATATAAAACAGAGCTATTATAGGATGTTTGTTTGATTTTTGTTTAGATCTTACACAAGGCTCTCACCACCGGAGTGTTTCGAAAGCGTAGGAAAACCGCAAACACAGCTGTCGTTACTGCAGCCCCGGACACAGCTGCAGCTGTCAGGATGATTCCCATTGTCTCATTAAAAGCCAGGAAGTCCACTTTGCGTGGAATGCAGGCCGTGTTCCCCGGGTTGGACCAGAACTCAACAGGACATCGCCTGCACTGATGGGAACCTGAGAAGATCATACAGGAAAGATAATATAAATAGGATGAGACACATACAGATACATTTATTGTGTGGACAGAAATCTTCAGTAACATTGCGTTTTTTGGTTAACTGTAACAATTAAATCTGATTTTACTCCCCTTACCAGTCTCATTGCTGACCTCTCCATCAGTACAGGGGATACAGTCAAAGCAGCAGACAGGCTCCCCTTTCCTATTGGCTCTTCGGGTTCCTGGGGGGCAGCTCTCACTGCATACAGAAATAGGCACCTAAACAATTAAATAAACTCAATGAGTCAGGTGTAAATATTGGATTGCTATTTTAATATTATCCTATTTATGATGACTGTTACTTTGACTACCTGGTTGGAGCCTGTAGTCCACTGAATAGATGTTTTGTTCAGGTGTAATTCCAAGCCATCCACTCGACCAATCAGAACTAGTTTCAGTGACCCATCAGGGGAGGTCTTCCAGTTGACCAGGTCATAAGCAGCTGGGATGTCGGCTCCATGGAAGAAGAACTCCTCCCCGTTTGGAGTAGTGAAGTTCACCCTGTTCAGGTGCTCTAACAACTAAGAACAACAAATGGATATTAGTCAAAACGTTTTTTTTTCAAAGATACCTTTTTCCTTAAAAGTCCATGACACCAATCTATCCTGAGTTATCATTAGAACTATAACCTATAAAGCACATTCATAGTTGCACCTCTTTTCGCTTAATGTTAAAAGGTGAGCTGCAGGTGGAGCCGTTGTCTCTTGAAGAACTGTCCTCATCCGGGCACGTGAGATGTTTATGGAGAGCGTGGGCTGCAGCATACACAGCCAGGTAGGCATTATACGTGGCCCTTAAATGAGTAGTGTCAGTAAAAACATTCTCTACCCCTTCGAGAGTCTCGCTCCCACTGCACAGCGGCAGGGAAGCTGTCAGTGTAGACCTGTTGTCAAAAGATGGGCCAGAGATACTTGCTGTAGTTGAACTCTCAGATATGGACTGAGGATGAAATGGTGTCGTTGAAAGTCTACATACAAACTCCTTTTTCCAGAATTCTCTCAAAAGCAGGTCACCAGGACGATCAGAGGGTTTTAAGTGCTGCAGAAAACTTTTAAATCCTGCTATCCTTGCACTTCGAATAGCAACACCTAACACACCACTTGCCACGTTCAAAATTGCAACATCTTGCAAAAGGTCGCTGCTAGTACTCCAAGCCTCACTGGCTAGGAACTGTCTATCAGTCACCTACGAAGAGAGAAGTTCAAAAATCAACTAAACAGAAAACTGAAGGAATTTATCATCCTCAAATATTAGTCCAACACATGTTTGTGGGTATTTCATAAAAGCCTCTCACATTTCTCTTGGCCAGTTCAAGAAACAACTCCCCCACGTCTGTAAACCAGCAAAAGATCAGTATCACTCTTGCAGTGGAATGCTGAACAGTGGTAGCTACACGTTTTGCATCTTCCTCAATAGTCTCCCTTCTAACAGCTTCTGAAAAAGCCAAACACAGCCCTGATTCCTCAATCTCCTCCTGAAATGTCTGAAAAATAG
The DNA here is from genome assembly GCA_900291075.1 of Melanogrammus aeglefinus. NCBI lineage: Eukaryota > Metazoa > Chordata > Actinopteri > Gadiformes > Gadidae > Melanogrammus > Melanogrammus aeglefinus. Next base: position 151,843 of record OLKM01000551.1, on the reverse strand, counting down.
CAAAGAAAAAATTAAAAAATGCCTCAAAATATATCAAAAATAAAAACAAATGGAAAAAGGCGCACCTCAGATTATATCTTAAATACAAATAATGCATCAATTATATTGACCTGAATTGCCAGTCGGCCGTAATCATTGTCTGCAAAGACTGCTCCAATCCATGTCCAGTTGAAGAGTATTGCAAGTCGGGCCATGGTCTTAGCCTGGTAGACGTCACTGGGAATGGTCCTGAAGAAGTTAGGAAACCGATGTCTGTCGCTAAGGCAGGGACAGCTAGCAAGGTAGCTAATCTAAGAGAAATAAAAACATCACAGTTCTTCATTATCAACTTTTAAGCCACATTACGAAATAGACAAGGAATGGGACTCTTTCCATATTACTGATAATGAAACTCACTACTGGAACAGAGAGAGAGGCCAGTGTCCTAGACAGTATTATAGCTGTAGTAGAAGAAGCCCCACCGATGATCAGCGGTACAGACGGGCCCCCTGATGAAAGCAATGCATATAAAGTACCAACCGAAAATCATTCAACAATACATGAGGAGACCTTATCGCAATAATCAATTTACCTCTCATAGCTGAAGATGGTCCAGATACATGTGATTGTGGCAGGATGGCTGTGGAGTCACAACTCTCCATCTCTCCCCCAACCAGCGAGAATGCTCCATGCAGCACCCAGGGGTGTCTTGCACAGCAGTCGAGGATTCGGTAGTTGAGCTTCACACCAGGCAGAATGAGGGGGTTTCTGTTGATTTCTTCCACTGCAAACTCCATGGCATAGGCAGCCTTCAGTGTCTCCACTTGCAACCTAATACCACAGGAAGGAGGCTCACCATCGGCTATTATCTCAACCACACACTGTTCAGATGTATATGTATGTACATTAATTATTCAGTATTTAAAGAAAAACAGACAGATCATCAAATGCATCAGATTGTTGAATGTTTAAACAGATTAACAAATAATTTGAGGTCAGTGCCTTTACCCAGTGCATGGATTGTAGAACGGAGGCTTAATGAACTCCTGGTCTATAACCGGCGGTTGGTAATGAAGGTTAAAGAGCCCACCGATGACAACGTCTCCATCCGGTCCCTGGTTGAACTCCTCCACTCTGGAGCCCCAGCGAGAGCACATGGAAGTCTGCACCCCCACCAGACCCACCCTGAGCCCCACATCCCAGCCCACCATCACAACAAGCAGCAGGGAGGGAGCCCTGGAGGACCACGCAGTCAGGAGCAGAGACACCCAAGACATGGGCGGACCGGAGGCCGAAAACATCAAGAAGCACTACTGAGACTGGAGACTGAATGTCAAATTATGCATTAAACATAATTGTAACTGAATTGTACAATAAAAAACATGCAGCAGATGTTTCACCTTCTGAGAATAAAAAATATATTATTTTGTGTTGACGTCTAAAGCTGTGGCTGTAGAAACATTTAAAAAAAGAAAGTACCTGTATTTAAATATGCTAAATAATTGTGTCTCTCTCAATTCAGAAGTGGCAAATGCTTCTCACTATAAAATGCAGTAATATCAAAACAAGATAAAATGACACTAAATTTAAACCTTAAAGTTATTCTCATGCTGTATTTTAAAATAAGACAATGGCATCTATTGTAACATACAGCCAGTCTGCGCAAATTAACACTGCCGACCTGGGTTTTATAAATGTGGTAACGCCTGGAAGCTTTGTAAACAAGACCATTTTCACACTCATGTCAAGCCACTCCCACTCCTCTTTAGAAAAAACAATTATGTCATTGAGTGATAGTAGGTGACAAACATTATGTGTAAGAAAAAATGAATCCATTATAAACATCATAACAATGCACAGAACGCTGTAGGAACAATGTTTCGAAAATCAATACAATAAAGCAATTTTTTAAGAAGTTTAACACATAATATCCTTTAATATGAGAGTTGAAAGAAAAGCAGCATTAACTATTATGTTGAACCATGTCAATATACATAAAAGGAAATTTTCTAGGTAAGACACTTTTGTAAGTCATCATTGTGTATCATGTCATCAATTACAATTGATAGGTCGATAAATAATGAATGAAATTTACGAAAAAATTCAGGTTATCGTGACAGCTAACGATAAATTTTACACGTGGTTGAACAATTTTGGTCGGGACCATCCATCTTAGAAACAGTGGTACATCTTAAGAAACTAATACTAAAAGAATAAGAATAAGAATTAAGATTAAGAATGTGAACAACTATTATGGAAACAATTAAGATGAAATACATTTGGCTACATCATAAATAATAGGTCACAAAATAATCAAGTTGTTTGCTCAATATTTTTATCTTTGCAGTCTACTTTTTGAGTCCCTTGAGATCCAGGAAATGAGGATTAATTTGCTTCCTTCCCTTGTGCATATGTGAAATATGCACCTTTTCCTATCTTCCCATCAGCTGTTTCTTTGTGTTCCTCTCAGGCCTCAGGAGGATGATGAAGCACTTTGGAGCAAAGATGCACAGCAGCAGGCCATAACTAGAAGCCAGGATGGCAAAGATCTCCACAGCCACTGAGTACTTCCCTGGAGAGCTAACGTAGGCCGGGACAAAGGCCACCCAGACAGCACAGAAGATCAGCATGCTGAAGGTGATGAACTTGGCCTCATTGAAGTTATCAGGTAGTTTCCTAGCCAGGAAAGCAAGGAGGAGACAGAGGCAGGCTAGGAAGCCTATGTAGCCTAAGACAATTGCAAAGCCCAACACTGAACTCATGGCACACTCTAGGTGAACCTTTGACCCCTGGAAACCAAGGTCACGATGAGGGATCGGAGGGCTGAGGGACAGCCATATGGTACAGATGATCACCTAGTTTAAAAAAACACATACAGCTCAATATATCTCACACGAAATGAACTATTTTGATGATTAATGGCGTACATATTACCCACCTGTATGCTGGTGAAGAAACAGACACTGCCTCTCTGCTGGCCCGGACCAAACCACTTCATCAGGCCTCCAGCTCCTGGCCGAGCTGAGCGGAAAGCGGCCAGGACCACTATGGTCTTCATCTGAAGGCAGGAGACGCAGAGGACAAAGCTGATCCCGAAAGCTGCCTGCTGTAAGCGGCAGGACCACACGGAGGGACGACCAATGAACACCAGCGCACACAGGAAGCAGAGCATGAGTGACAGGAGGAGCAGGAAGCTCAGCTCTGAGTTATTTGCACGCACCTGGAGGTGGAATATGAGAGACAACAAGATTAACATGAATAACTAATTGTTTGAAGGTAAAACATTGATGCACTGAGCCCTCACCACAGGAGTGTTATGGTAGCATAAAAATATGACAAAAACAGCTGTAGTGACCACAACCCCAGACACAGCTCCAGTTGTCAGGACGATTCCCATCGTCTCATTAAAAGACAGAAAGTCAACTTTGCGTGGAATACAGGCCGTGTTCCCCGGGTTGGACCAGAACTCAACAGGACATCGCCTGCACTGATGGGAACCTGAGAGGGTCATACAGGAAAGGCAACTAAGGAATGGGAAGAGATTCTCCTGAGTTTCCTGAAAACACGCCAATTGAAGACTTTTTGTCCCTCACCAGTCTCATTGCTGACCTCTCCATCACTACAGGGGATACAGTCAAAGCAGCAGACAGACTCTCCTTTCTTACTAGCTCTTCGTGTTCCTGCGGGGCAGCTCTCACTGCATACAGAAATAGGCACCTAAACAATTAAATTAACTCAATGAGTCAAGTGCAGATATTGTATTTTTATTATATTATTATCCTGTTTAAGATGGCTGTAACTTTGACTACCTGGCTGGAGCCTGTAGACCACTGAATAGATGTTTGGTTCAGGTGTAATTCCAGGCCATCCACTCGACCAATCAGAACAAGTTTCAGTGACCCATCAGGGGAGGTCTTCCAGTTGACCAGGTCATAAGCAGCTGGGATGTCAGCTCCTTGGAAGAAGAATTCCTCCCCATTTGGAGTAGTGAAGTTCACTTTGTTCAGATGCTCTAACAACTAAGAACAGTATATGGACATCAGTAGGATAAACTAGTTTAATAAAACCTTTATGAGATTTTTTTAAATATTATGGGAAACCAATTTTTCTGACATTCAAAGCATAAAACCTGCTATTGTAAATCCCCACTCTCTGAAAATCATGCTTGGTGTAAAGTTAATAATACCTCTTTCTGTGTAATGTTATACGGTGAGCTACAGGTGGAGCTGTTGTCTGTTGGGGAACTGTCTTTATCTGGGCATGAGAGAAGGCTGTGCAGAGCATGGGCTGCAGCATACACAGCCAGGTAGGTGTTATACGCGGCCCTCAAGTGGGCAGTGTCAATAAAAATATTCTGTACGCCCTCAAGTGTCTCTCTCCCAGTGCACAGTGAAAGAGTAGCTGACAGTGGAGATTTGGTGGCATGAGAAGCAGTCAAGTTATTTGTAGTTAAACCATCAAACATGGGCTGAGAATTAAATGGGGTCGTTGAAAGGCTACATTCAAACTCCTTTTCCCAAAATTCCCGCAGATGTAAATCGCCAGGGCGATTTGAGGGTTTTAAGTCCTGGAGGAAACTTTTAAACCCTGGTATCCTTGCACTTCGAATAGCAACACCTAACACACCACTTGCCACATTCAAAATGGCAATATTTTGTAAAAGATCACTGCTAGTACTCCAAGCCTCACTGGCTAGGAACTGCCTATCGGTCACCTACGAAGAGAGAAGAGAACGTCATTCAACAAAGAGAAAAGGATGAAGCATTGGTTTTCACATTAACAAATTTATTTGGACATTTCATTATAGCCTCTCACGTTTATCTTGGCCAGTTGTAGAAACAACTCCCTCACGTCTGTGTACCAGGTAAAGATCAGTATCACTCTTGCAGTGGAATGCTGAACAGTGGTAGCTGCACGTTTTGCATCTTCCTCAATAGTCTCCCTGCTAACAGCTTCTAGAAATGCTAAACACACTCCTGATCCCTTAATCTCCTCCTGAAATGTCTGAAAATAGCAAAATAACTCAATAAAAAAAGATCAAGGAATCTTTCCAAAGCGTTCTCTAACATTGCTACAAATAAAACATTTTCAAAAAAGTAATGATGAAAGTAACAACCTGGATTGCCAGACGACCATAGTCATTGTTTGCTATGACTGCTCCAATCCAAGTCCAGTTGAAGAGTATTGCAAGTCGGGCCATGGTCTTAGCCTGGTAGACGTCACTGGGAATGGTCCTGAAGAAGTTTGGAAACCGATGTCTGTCGCTAAGACAGGGACAGCTAGCAAGGTAGCTAATCTTAATGGGTGAAACATAAAATGTAAATAGCATAGCCTTGATTCAATTGTTGAAATAAATTGTCATAATCGAACTCTAGCTTAGGAAATCTAATTCAATGTTCTTCCTATATTATGGATTGTGAAACTCACTACTGGAACAGAGAGAGAGGCCAGTGTCCTAGACAGTATAATGGCTGTGGTAGAGGAAGCTCCACCGATGATCAGCGGTACAGACGGGCCCCCTGATGAGAGTAATGCATATAAAGTACAGGCAGAAAATCAATCATGAATAGATGAGGCGCAGACCTCACCGTACCAATCTGTCATTGTACCTCTCATAGCTGAAGATGGTCCAGATACATGTGATTGTGGCAGGATGGCTATGGAGTCACAACTCTCCCTCTCTCCCCCAACCAGCGAGAATGCACCATGCAGCACCCAGGGGTTTAGGCCGCAGTCGTCAAGGATTCGGTAGTTGAGCTTCACACCAGGCAGAATGAGGGGGTTTCTGTTGATTTCTTCCACTGCAAACTCCATGGCGTAGACAGCCTTTAGTGTCTCCACTTGCAACCTATTACCACAGGAAGGAGGCTCACCATTGGCTATTATCTCAACCACGCACTGTTGAGATGTATATGTATGTACATTAATTATTCAGTATTTAAAGAAAAACAGACAGATCATCAAATGCATCAGATTGTTGAATGTTTAAACAGATTAACAAATAATTTGAGGTCAGTGTCTTTACCCAGTGCATGGATTGTAGAACGGAGGCTTAATGAACTCCTGGTCTATTAACCGGCGGTTGGTAATGAAGGTTAAAGAGCCCACCGATGACAACGTCTCCATCCTGACCCTGGTTGAACTCCTCCACTCTGGAGCCCCAGCGAGAGCACATGGAAGTCTGCACCCCCACCAGACCCACCCTGAGCCCCACATCCCAGCCCACCATCACAACAAGCAGCAGGGAGGGAGCCCTGGAGGACCACGCAGTCAGGAGCAGAGACACCCAAGACATGGGCGGACCGGAGGCCGAAAACATCAAGAAGCCCTACTGAGACTGGACACTCAGTGTCAAATTATGTAAACCATAACTGTAACTGAATTGCAGAATTTAAAGAATGACAGATAACATGCAGCAGAAGTATATCTTGCTGAAAAAATTAAAACAGATAAGTTTGAATTGATGTCTAAATCTACAGCTGTAGAAATATAGAAAATAAGAAACTATGTAAATATGCTAAATACATTTGTCTCTTTCAATTCAGAAGTGGCCAGCACCTTTTCACCCAAAAATGCTCAACTTTAAAAAGGAGGTAAAAAAAGACCCCACATTTAAACCTAAAAGTAAAAAATTACATTTTAAGTGTTATTCTAATGCTGTGTTATAAAAAAATATGGCAATGGCGGCTATTGTAACATACCGCAAGTCTATGCAAATTCTAAGTGCCAAGCTGGGTTTTATAAGGTGGTAACGCCTGGAAGCTTCGTAAACAAGATGAAATATTCCCATACATGTTTAGCCACTCCTCTTTAGAAAAAACATTATGTCACAGAGCCATTAAAAAGTGACAAGCTTGGTGTGTAAGAAAAAGAATACATCATAAAAATCATAAAACTACACAGAACACTGTTGGACCAATGTTTTGAATTCTATAACTTTTAATAAATCATGTAAAAAGTGCAACATATTGGGCACTCAATAACTTGAAAGAACAACTTCTAAAACATAATATCCTTTTAATAGGAGAGTTGAAAGAACAGTAACATTAACTATTGCGTTGAGCCAAGTCGATACATAAAGCTTAAAGTTACTTTTCTTGATGCTTACATTTTTATTATGTTATCATTACATTTGATATGTCAATAGAAAATGTCCTGGTTAGATCATGACATTTTAATGAAATTTCATTTATGAACAAATGTAGATTTTTGTTCACAGCTAAAGATATCTTAATAAATGTTACATTTGGTTGTGCCACTTTGGTTGGGAGAATCCCTCTTGAGAAATAGTCATACATCATAAGAAACTAATAGTAGCAAAGATAGGATGTAAGAAATCTAAACATTATTATTAAAACAATAATGATGGAATGCATTTGACAAGGTATTAATTAATACATCACAAAAATGAATATAGATATTTGCTAATTATTCAACATTTTGCTCTTTTGAGTCTACTTTTTGTGTCCCTTGAAATCCATGAAATTAAGAATAATTTGCTGCCTACCCATGTGTATGTGCACATTTTCCTATCTACCCATCAGCTGTTTCTTGGTGTTCCTCTCAGGCTTCAAGAGGATGATGAAGCACTTTGGAGCAAAGATGCACAGCAGCAGGCCATAACTAGATGCCAGGATGGCAAAGATCTCCACAGCCACAGAGTACTTCCCTGGAGAGCTGATGTAGGCTGGGACGAAGGCCACCCAGACAGCACAGAAGATCAGCATGCTGAAGGTGATGAACTTGGCCTCATTGAAGTTATCAGGTAGTTTTCTAGCCAGGAAAGCAAGGAAGAGACAGAGGCAGGCTAGGAAGCCTATGTAGCCTAAGACAACTGCAAATCCCACCACTGAACTCATGGCACACTCTAGGTTAACCTTTGACCCCTGAAAACCAAGGTCACGATGAGGGATCGGAGGGCTGAGGGACAGCCATATGGTACAGATGATCACCTTGTTTAGAAAAACACATACACCTCAATATATCTCACACAAATGTAAACTATTATTGTGATTAATGGTGTACATATTGCCCACCTGTATGCTGGTGAAGAAACAGACGCTGCCTCTCTGCTGGCCCGGACCAAACCACTTCATCAGGCCTCCAGCTCCGGGCTGAGCAGAGCGGAAAGCGGCCAGGACCACTATGGTCTTCACCTGAAGGCAGGAGACGCAGAGGACAAAGCTGATCCCGAAAGCTGCCTGCTGTAAGCAGCAGGACCACACGGAGGGACGACCAATGAACACCAGCGCACACAGGAAGCAGAGCTTGAGTGACAGGAGGAGCAGGAAGCTCAGCTCTGAGTTATTTGCACGCACCTGGAGATGGAATATGAGATACACCACGTTTAACCTTGATTAAACTGATTGTTCCAAGGTAAAACATGGAGGTGGTATATGAGAGAGAACATGGTTAGCATGACTAACTTATTGTTTCAAGGATAAACATTGATTATGCATGGAGCCCTCACCACAGGAGTGTTATGGTAGCACAAAAAGATGACAAAAACAGCTGTAGTGACCACCACCCCAGCCACAGCTGCAGCTGTCAGGACGATTCCCATTGTCTCATTAAAAGACAGGAAGTCCAATTTGCGCAGAATACAGGCCGTGTTCCCCGGGTTGGACCAGAACTCAACAGGACATCGCCTGCACTGATGGGAACCTGAGAGCATCATACAGGAAAGGTAACTAAGAAATAGGAAAAGCGTTTAACTGTGTCCAAAGACATTAACCTACACTATTGTGCAGTAACAGTAGAATTAGTTTCCTGACACACAGATTGAAGTGTTTTTGTCCTTTACCAGTTTCATTGCTGACCTCTCCATCAGTACAAGGGATACAGTCAAAGCAGCAGACAGGCTCCCCTTTCTTATTAGCTCTTCGAGTTCCTGCGGGGCAGCTCTCACTGCATACAGAAATAGGCACCTAAACAATTAAATAACTTAATTAGTAAGGTATAAGAATAGGAATGTTATTGTTTTATTATCCTATTTAGGATGGCTGTCACTTTGACTACCTGACTTGTTCCTGTAGTCCACTGAATAGATGTTTGGTTCAGGTGTAATTCCAGGCCATCCACTCGACCAATCAGAACAAGCTTCAGTGACCCATCAGGGGAGGTCTTCCAGTTGACCAGGTCATAAGCAGCTGGGATGTCGGCTCCTTGGAAGAAGAACTCCTCCCCGTTTGGAGTAGTGAAGTTCACTTTGTTCAGATGCTCTAACATCTAAGAACAAAGGTCATCAGTAGCATAAACTAGTTTAATAAAACCTTAATGAGACCTATTTCTTTAAATAGTATGTGAAACAAATGTGCTAAAATTTTGATAGTCTCGTCAATTTTATTTTAAGGCCCCACACTATGACATTCATGCTTGGTGTGAAGTTAATTATACCTCTTTCTGTGTAATGTTATAAGGTGAGCTACACGTAGAGCGATTGTTGCTTGTGGAACTGTCTTTTTCTGGGCACGAGAGAAGGCTGTGCAGAGCTTTGGCTGCAGCATACACAGCCAGGTAGGTGTTATACGAGGCCCTTAAGTGGGCAGTGTCGGTAAAAATATTCTGTACGCCCTCAAGTGTCTCTCTCCCAGTGCACAGTGATAGAATAGCTGACAATGGAGACCTGGTGGCATGTGAAGAAGTTGAGATATTTTTAGTTGAACTGTCAGACATGGACTGAGGATTTGACGGTGTTGGAAGGCTACATCCAAACTCCTTTTCCCAAAATTCCCGTAAAAATAAGTCGCCAGGACGGTTTGAGGGTTTTAGGCCCTGGAGAAAACTTTTAAATCCAGGTATTCTTGCACTTCGAATAGCAACACCTAACACACCACTTGCCACGTTCAAAATGGCAACATCTTGTAAAAGATCGCTGCTAGTACTCCAAGCCTCACTGGCTACGAACTGCCTATCGGTCACCTACGAAGAGAGAAGAGAACGTCATTCAACAAACAGAAAATTATAAAGCATTCATTTTCTCATCAGTCCAGCACATTTTTTTGGATATTTCATGACAGCGTCTCACGTTTCTCTTGGCCAGTTGTAGAAACAACTCCCTCACATTTGTATACCAGGTAAAGATCAGTATAACTCTAACAGTGGACTGCTCGATAGTCGTGGCTGCACGTCTTGCATCTTCTTCAAAAGTCTCCCTGTTTAGATATTCAGAAAAAGCCAAACACACTTCTGATCCCTCAATCTCCTTCTGAAATGCCTGAAAATAGAGCAAGAGGAGTCAATTTTTCAAAGATCTTACAAAATGAATGAGGATTCTTATCAAAGCTTTCTCTTTTATCGCTACATACAGTACAAGTACAGTACTATCTGAATGTAATAACCTGAATTGCCAGACGACCATAATCATTGTTTGCAATGACTGCTCCAATCCAAGTCCAGTGGAATAATATTGCAAGTCGGGCCATTGTCTTAGCCTGGTAGACGTCACTGGGAATGGTCCTGAAAAAGTTTGGAAACCGATGTCTGTCGCTAAGACAGGGACAGCTAGCAAGGGGGCTAATCTAAAATGGGAAACATGAAATGTAAATAGCAAAGACTTTATATATTAACCAAATGTTGAAGTAAAATGTCTCAAATTCAAACTAAAGATTACAAAATAGAAAATGTAATGTTCCTCTGATATTATTCATGGTGAAACTCACTATTGGAACAGAGAGGGAGGCCAGTGTCCTAGACAGTATTATGGCTGTGGTAGAAGAAGCCCCACCGATGATCAGTGGTACAGACTGGCCCCCTGATGAAAGTAATACATACAAATTACAGGCAGAATATCAATCAACATTACATGAGGATGGGACCTCATCATATGAATCTGTTATTGTACCTCTCATAGCTGAAGATGGTCCAGATACATGTGATTGTGGCAGGATGGCTGTGGAGTCACAACTCTCCCTCTCTCCCCCAACCAGTGAGAATGCTCCATGCAGCACCCAGGGGTGTAGGCTACAGTCGTCGAGGATTCGGTAGTTCAGCTTCACACCAGGCAGAATGAGGGGGTTTCTGTTGATTTCTTCCACTGCAAACTCCATGGCGTAGACAGACTTCAAAATCTCTGCTTCCAACCTGATATGACAGGAGGAGGCTCACCACCAGCAATAATATCAACCATGCATTAATCAGATGTATATACATTAATCTTTCAGTATTTAAAGAAGAATATACGGATCATAAATTGCATCAGATTGATGATTGTTTAAACAGATTAACAAATTATTTGTGACGAGTGCCTTTACCCAGTGCATGGATTGTAGAACGGAGGCTTAATGAAAGCCTGGTTGATAATTTGCGGTTGGGAATGGAAGTTAAAGAGCCCACCGATGACAACGTCTCCATCCTGACCCTGGTTGAACTCCTCCACTCTGGAGCCCCAGCGAGAGCACATGGAGGTCTGCACCCCCTCCAGACCCACCCTGAGCCCCACATCCCAGCCCACCATCACAACAAGCAGCAGGGAGGGAGCCCTGGAGGACCACGCAGTCAGGAGCAGAGACACCCAAGACATGGACGGACCGGAGGCCGAAATCATCAAGAAGCACTACTGAGACTGGACACTCAGTGTCAAATTATGTAAACCATAATTGTAACTGAATTGCAGAATTTAAAGAATGACAGATAACATGCAGCAGAAGTATATCTTGCTGAAAAAATAAAAGCAGATTAAGTTTGAATTGATGTCCAAATCTTCAGCTGTAGAATTATAGAAAATAAGAAACTATGTAAATATGCTAAATAAATTAGTCCGTCTCAATTCAGAAGTGGCCAGTTCCTTTTCAACCAAAAATGCTAAACTTTAAAAAGGAAATAAAAAAACACCCCACATTTAAACCAAAAGTCAAAAAATTACAAATTAAGTGTTATTCTAAAGCTGTATTATAAAAATAAGGCAATGGCGGCTATTATAACATACCGCAAGTCTGTGCAAATTCTGACTGCTGAGCTGGGTTTTATAAATGGGGTAACGCCTGGAAGCTTCGGAAACAAGATGACATATTCACATACATGAAAAGCCACTCCTCTTTAGAAAAAAATATTCTGTAACCGAGCCATTAGCAGGTGACAAGCTTGGTGTGTAAGAAAAGGAATACATTATAACCATCATAACACTGCACAGAACACTTTTGGACCAATCTTTTGAATTCTATAACTTTTAATCAATTATGTAAGTACTGCAAAATATTGGGCACTAAATACCCTGAAAGAACAACTTCAAAAACATATCCTTTAATAGAAGAGTTGAAAGAACAGGAACATTAACTATTGTGTTGAACCAAGTCAATACAAAAAGCTCAAAGTTAATTTTCTTGATATTTACATTTTTATCATGTTATCATTACATTTGATGTGTCAATAGAAAATGTCCTGGTTAGATCATCACATTTGAATGGATTACATATACAAACAAATGTTGATTTCTGTTGACAGCTAAAGATATCTTAATAAATGTTACATAATGGTTGTGTAACTTCTTCATCTTAAGAAACTAATAATAGTGGTAATAGGACGTAAGAAATCTAAACATTATAAAGATGGAATATATTTAAAAGGTATTAAATAATGCATTCCATAAAAGAATATAGATATTTGCTAATTGTTCAACATTTTGCTACTTTTTGTGTCCCTTATAATCCATGAAATTAAGAATCATTTGCTGCCTATCCTTGTGTATGTGCACATTTTCCTATCTTCCCATCAGCTGTTTCTTTGTGTTCCTCTCAGGCCTCAGGAGGATGATGAAGCACTTTGGAGCAAAGATGCACAGCAGCAGGCCATAACTAGAAGCCAGGATGGCAAAGATCTCCACAGCCACAGAGTACTTCCCTGGAGAGCTGACGTAGGCTGGGACGAAGGCCACCCAGACAGCACAGAAGATCAGCATGCTGAAGGTGATGAACTTGGCCTCATTGAAGTTATCAGGTAGTTTCCTAGCCAGGAAAGCAAGGAGGAGACAGAGGCAGGCTAGGAAGCCTATGTAGCCTAAGACAACTGCAAAGCCCACCATTGAACTCATGGCACACTCTAGGTTAACCTTTGACCCCTGGAAACCAAGGTCACGATGAGGGATTGGAGGGCTGAGGGACAGCCATATAGTACAGATGATCACCTAGTATAAAAGAACACCTAAACCTCACTATATCTCAGACACTGTAAACGATTATGATGGCTTATGTTTTAAATAATGCTCACCTGTATGCTGGTGAAGAAACAGACACTGCCTCTCTGCTGGCCTGGACCAAACCACTTCATCAGGCCTCCAGCTCCTGGCCGAGCTGAGCGGAAAGCGGCCAGGACCACTATGGTCTTCACCTGAAGGCAGGAGACGCAAAGGACAAAGCTGATCCCGAAAGCTGCCTGCTGTAAGCGGCAGGACCACACGGAGGGACGACCAATGAACACCAGCGCACACAGGAAGCAGAGCTTGAGTGACAGGAGGAGCAGGAAGCTCAGCTCTGAGTTATTTGCACGCACCTGGAGGTGGAATATGAGAGACAACATGGTTAACCTGAATTTAAATGATTGATCCGAAGTAAAACATGGAGGTGGAATATGAAAAACAACACGTTTAACTTGATCAACGTATTGTTTCAAGGTTTAAAGGTCCCATGGCATGCTACTTCATGAATGTTTTTATAAAGATGTTAGAGAGCCCATAATACAGTACTTGAAGACGTTCAAGAAATTCAGCCATGGTGCAGAATTACAGCCACTACGAGCTAGTCCCACATTGAGCTTTCCACAAACGTGCCGTTTTTTTAGAGGCAGGTCAAGGTGGAGGATGGAGATGTGGCCCTGAGCAGCTTGCGGCCACGGTACCATGCGCTCATGTTTACAGTGGATGTATCGCAATGCTGAGGCGCACACAGCTTTTGGCCATGTTCTGTAAATATTCTACAACACTCTGGGTGCTCCGGCGGGAGTCCTGGAGCTCTATATCTAAATATCATGTTATACATCGATATCTTTATCATATAATATATATTATCACGGCCAATAGCTGTGTGCGCCTCCAGACGATATTATGAATCTCAAACGACTGCGTCGGGTTCTCGGACGTCTCATATCAATCGGATGTCTCATACCAGTCTTCCATATCAATCTGAAGTAGACTGAAACGTGACATGGAGGAGAAAGAGATTGTTCCCTGCGATTGTTGACCGCGAATGTCTCCGCTGGAGCCCCGCTTCCTGCGGACGAGGCACCATCACCTCGGCACCATCACCTCGGCAGCATCACCTCGACAGCAATCACCTCTGCACCATCACCTCAGCAGCGGGCAGCAGTCAGCGGGCAGCGTCAGAGGGAAGCTGGCAGTGCCGAGGCAACTCCGCCCCGCAGCGGTAGTGCCTCGGCGGCGGGCATTGGGCAGCGGGCACCGGGACTCCGGGGGTGACAATTGCGGGCAACAATCCCTTTCTCCACCATGTCGCGGTTCATGTACTTCAGGGAGTCAAAACTAAAGTTCCTTTCCCCCAGTTCTCTCAACCATGGCTGAGATAACCTCCACTAGTCTTGTTGTGGAAATACTAGAGACGTCAAAGAATCTGACGTGTTATGCGCCATAGCACCAACAGCAGAACGGTTATCCAAATAGCAAAGAAGTGTACAACACTTGCATTACAGTGTCTGTATTCACACTCACACAAATGTGGCACTCGCATGGTCGAAGCTCATTGTCTCATTGTGCGGGCCAAATTCTCTAGGCGGGCAAAGCAGAGAAAGGGGAGGTAACTTGTCCCTGTATGACGACATAAGAGGAAAATTCCAAATCAGCGCGTCTGAGCTTTGTTTTTTCAAAGGAAGAGCAGGATACCTAATGCTTGTTTTACACCTAACGCCATTTCTAGCTGCTGGGGGACCATAGGCAGGCTAGGGGAACTCATATCGATGTTATTAACCTCATAAAGTGAATTTTTCATGCTATGGGACCTTTAACATTGATTATGCCCTGAGCCCTCACCACAGGAGTGTTATGGTAGCACAAAAAGATGACAAAAACCGCTGTAGTGACAACAACCCCAGACACGGCTCCAGTTGTCAGGACGATTCCCATTGTCTCATTAAAAGACAGGAAGTCAACTTTGCGTGGAATACAGGCTGTGTGTGCAGGATTGGACCAAAACTCAATAGGACATCGCCTGCAGTGATAGGAACCTGAGAGGATCATACAGGAAAGGCAACTAAGAAATGGGAAGAGAGTATAACTTCTTCTAAAGACATTAACCAACACTATTGTTCAGTAACAGTATAATTAGTTTCCTGAAACACACTGATTGAAGGGTTTTTGCCCTTACCAGACTCATTGCTGACCTCTCCATCAGTACAGGGAATACAGTCAAAGCAGCAGACAGGCTCTCTTTTCCTATTGGCTCTTCGGGTTCCTGGGGGGCAGCTCTCACTGCATACAGAAATAGGCACCTAAAAAATGAAATTAACAGAATTAGTAAGGTATAAGTATTTGATTGTTATTGTATTATTAACCTGTTTAAGGTGGAGGTCACTTTGATTACCTGAGTGGAGCCTGTAGTCCACTGAATAGATGTTTTGTTCAGGTGTAATTCCAAGCCATCCACTCGACCAATCAGAACTAGTTTCAGTGACCCATCAGGGGAGGTCTTCCAGTTGACCAGATCATAAGCAGCTGGGATGTCGGCTCCTTGGAAGTAGAACTCCTCCCCGTTTGGAGTAGTGAAGTTCACTTTGTTCAGGTGCTCTAACAACTAAGAACAAAAAATGGTCATCAGAAGAATAACCTTGCTTAATAAAACCTTTTAATTGAAATAGAATGCAAACCTAATTTGAAATTTACAGCATCAACCATGTAACTTATATCCCTACGCATGGGAAATCATGCTTGGTGTCAAGTTAATTATACCTCATTCTGTGTGATGTTATAAGTTGAGCTACAGGTAGACCTGTTGTCTCTTGGGGAACTGTCTTCATCTGGGCACGAGAGAAAGCTGTGAAGAGCGTGGGCTGCAGCATACACAGCCAGGTAGGTATTATACGCGGCCCTTAAGTGGGCCGTGTCAGTAAAAATATTCTGTACGCCCTCAAGTGTCTCTCTTCCAGTGCACAGTGATAGGGTAGCTGGGAGTGAAGATCTGATGGCATGAGAAGCAGTCGAGATATTTGTAGTTGAATATCAGACATTGGCTGAGAATTTGACAGTGTCATTGAAAGGCTACATTCAAACTCGTTTTCCCAAAACTCCCGTAGAAGTAAATCTCCAGGGCGATTTGAGGGTTTTAGGCCCTGGAGAAAACTTTTAAATCCAGGTATTCTTGCACTTCGAATAGCAACACCTAACACACCACTTGCCACTTTCAAAATGGCAACATCTTGTAAAATATCTTTGCTAGTACTCCAAGCCTCACTGGCTAGGAACTGTCTATCAGTCACCTACGAAGAGAGAAGAGAACATCATTCAACAAAAAGTTAATTATAAAGTATTTATTTTCTCATCAGTCCACCACATTTATTTGTATATTGCATAATAGCCTCTCACATTCCTCTTGGCCAGTTGGAGAAACAACTCCCTAACATTTCTGTGCCAGGTAAAGATCAATATAACTCTAGCAGTGGAATGCTCAATAATGGAAGCTGCACGTCTTGCATCTTCTTCAAAAGTTTCCCTGTTAAGAAATTCAGAAAAAGCCAAACACACTCCTGATCCTTCAATCTCCTCCTGGAATGCCTGAAAATTCCAAGAGAACTTAATATATCAAAAGGTCTTATCTATATTAATGAGGATTCTTATCAAATCTTTCGGTTTTATCGCTACAAACAAACATGTTTTCGAAAAGTAATAACCTGAATTGCAAGACGACCATAATCATTGTTTGCAATGACTGCTCCAATCCAAGTCCAGTTGAAGAGTATTGCAAGTTGGGCCATGGTCTTAGCCTGGTAGACGTCGCTGGGAATGGTCCTGAAGAAGTTAGGAAAACGATGTCTGTCGCTAAGACAGGGACAGCTAGCAAGGTAGCTAATCTAAAAGGGGAAATATGGAATGCAAATAGCATAGAATTTATGCATTGATCGACTGTCAAATGTAAATGTGTCAAATTCAATCTGAAGATGAGGATATGGACTATATAAATTAATGTTCCTCCGATATTACTGATTTGGAACTCACCATTGGAACAGAGAGAGGGGCCAGTGTCCTAGACAGTATTATGGCTGTTGTCGAAGAAGCCCCACCGATGATCAGTGGTACAGACGGGCCTCCAGATGAAAGTAATGCATATAAAGTACCAGCAGAATTTCATTCAACAATACATGAGGAGGAGAGCTCACAATACTAATCAGTTTACCTCTCATAGCTGAAGATGTTCCAGATACATGTGATTGTGGCAGGATGGCTGTGGAATCACAACTCTCCCTCTCTCCCCCAACCAGTGAGAATGCTCCATGCAGCACCCAGGGGTGCAGGCCACAGTCGTCGAGGATTCGGTAGTTCAGCTTCACACCAGGCAAGAATGAGGGGGTTTCTGTTGATTTCTTCCACTGCAAACTCCATGGCGTAGACAGCCTTCAAGATCTCTGCTTCTAACCTAAGATCACAGGGAGGAGGTTCACCACCAGCAATAATCTCAACAACACATTATTTAGATGTATGTATTTACATTAATTATTCAGTATTAAGAAGAAGAAAAGAGCATATTATCATATTAACAAATAATTTGTGATGACTTCCTTTACCCAGTGCATGGATTGTAGAACGGAGGCTTAATAAACTCCTGGTCTATACCAGGCACTTGGTAATGTAGGTTAAAGAGCCCACCGATGACAACATCTCCATCCTGACCCTGGTTGAACTCCTCCACTCTTAAGCCCCAGCGAGAGCACATGGAGCTCTGCACCCCCTCCAGACCAACCCTGAGCCCCACATCCCTGCCCACCATCACAAGAAGCAGCAGGGAGGGAGACCTGGAGGACCACGCAGTCAGGAGCAGAGACACCCAAGACATGGGCGGACCGGAGGCCGAAAACATCAAGGAGCACTACTGAGACTGGACACTCAATGTCAAATTATGTAAACCATAATTGTAGCTGAATTGCAGAATTTAAAGAATGACAGATAACATGCAGCAGAAGTATATCTTGCTGAAAAAATTAAAACAGATAAGTTTGAATTGATGTCTAAATCTACAGCTGTAGAAATATAGAAAATAAGAAAGGATGTAAATATGCTAAATAAATATGTCTCTGTCAATTCAGAAGTGGCCAGCACCTTTTTACCCAAATGCGCCAAACTTTAAAAAGGAGATAAAAAAGACCCCACATTTAAACCTAAACGTGAAAAAATAACAATGTAAGTGTTATTCTATTGCTGTGTTATAAAAAATAAGGCAATGGCGGCTATTATAACATACCGCAAGTCTGTGCAAATTCTAACTGCCAAGCTGGGTTTTATAATGTGGTAACGCCTGGAAGCTTCGGAAACAAGATGACATATTCACATACATGTAAAGCCACTCCTCTTTAGAAAAAACAATCTGTCACTAAGACATTAACAGGTGACAAGCTTGGTGTGTAAGAAAAGGAATACATTATAAACATCATAATACTGCACAGAACACTGTTGGACCAATGATTTGAATTCTCTAACTTTTAATCAATTATGAAAGAAGTGCAAAATATCGGGCACTGAAAAACTTGAGAGAACAATTTCTACAACATAATATAGAGTTGAAAGAACAGCAACATAAACTATTGTGGTGAACCAAGTCGATACATAAAGCTTAAAGTTGCTTTTCTTGATGCTTACATTTTTATTATTTTATCATTACATTTGATATGTCAATAGAAAATGTCCTGGTTAGATCATGACATTTGAATGAAATTACATTGACGACCAAATGTAGCTTTTTGTTGGCAGCTAAAGATATCTTAATAAATGTTACATGTGGTTGTACCACTTTGTTTGGGAGGATCCCTCTTAAGAAACTAATAATAGTGATAATAAGACATAATAAATCTAAACTTTATTATTAAAACAATAAAGATGGAATACATTTGACAAGGTATTAAATAATACATCCCAAAAATGAATATAGATATTTGCTAATTATTCAACATTTTCTAATTTTTGTGTCCCTTGAAATCCATGAAATTAAGAATCATTTGCTGCCTACATTTGTGTATTTGCACATTTTCCTATCTTCCCATCAGCTGTTTCTTGGTATTCCTCTCAGGCTTCAGGAGGATGATGAAGCACTTTGGAGCAAAGATGCACAGCAGCAGGCCATAACTAGAAGCCAGGATGGCAAATCTCCACAGCCACAGAGTACTTCCCTGGAGAGCTGATGTAGGCTGGGACGAAGGCCACCCAGACAGCACAGAAGATCAGCATGCTGAAGGTGATGAACTTGGCCTCATTGAAGTTATCAGGTAGTTTCCTAGCCAGGAAAGCAAGGAGGAGACAGAGGCCGGCTAGGAAGCCTATGTAGCCCAAGACAACTGCAAAGCCCACCACTGAACTCATGGCACACTCTAGATTAACTTTTGAGCCCTGGAAACCAAGGTCACGATGAGGAATCGGAGGGCTAAGGGACAGCCATATGGTACAGATGATCACCTAGTTAAAAAAAACAAATACACCTCAATATATCTCACACAAAGTAAACTATTTTGATGATTAATGCTGTATATATTGCCCACCTGTATGCTGGTGAAGAAACAGACGCTGCCTCTCTGCTGGCCCGGACCAAACCAATTCATCAGGCCTCCAGCTCCTGGCCGAGCTGAGCGGAAAGCGGCCAGGACCACTATGGTCTTCACCTGAAGGCAGGAGACGCAGAGGACAAAGCTGATCCCGAAAGCTGCCTGCTGTAAGCGGCAGGACCACACGGAGGGACGACCAATGAACACCAGCGCACACAGGAAGCAGAGCTTGAGTGACAGGAGGAGCAGGAAGCTCAGCTCTGAGTTATTTGCACGCACCTGGAGGTGGAATATGAGAGACAACATTGTTAACCTTAATTCAAATGATTGATCCGAGGTAAAAAATTAAGGTGGAATATGAAAGATAACACTGTTATCATGACCAACTTATTGTTTCAAGGTTAAACATTGATTATGCACTGAGCCCTCACCACAGCAGTGTTATGGTAGCAAAAGAAGATGACAAAAACAGCTGTAGTGACCACAACCCCAGACACAGCTCCAGTTGTCAGGACTATTCCCATAGTCTCATTAAAAGACAGGAAGTCCATTTTGCGTGGAATACAGGCCGTATTCCCCGGGTTGGACCAGAACTCAACAGGACATCGCCTGCACTCATGGGAACCTAAGAGGGTCATACAGGAAGGCAAATAAGAAACTTGAAGCGAGCCTCCTGATTTTCCAGAAAACACACCAGTGTTTTTTCCCCTCACCAGTCTCATTGCTGACCTCTCCATCAGTGCAGGGGATACAGTCAAAGCAGCAGACAGGCTCTCCTTTCCTATTGGCTCGTCGGGTTCCTGGGGGGCAGCTCTCAGTGCATACTGAAATAGGCACCTAAACAATTAAATGAACTCAACGAGTCAAGTATAGATATTGTATTTTTATTGTATCATTATCCTGTTTAAGATGGCTGTCAATTTGACTACCTGACTGGAGCCTGTAGTCCACTGAATAGATGTTTTGTTCAGGTGTAATTCTAGGCCATCCACTCGACCAATCAGAACTAGTTTCAGTGACCCATCAGGGGAGGCCTTCCAGTTGACCAGATCATAAGCAGCTGGGATGTCGGCTCCTTGGAAGAAGAATTCCTCCCCATTTGGAGTAGTGAAGTTCACTTTGTTCAGCTGCTCTAACAACTAAGAACAACATATGGTCATCAGTAGGATAAACCAGTTTATTAAAACCTTTATGAGATTTGTTTAAATATTACGTGAAACCAATGTATCTGACATTCAAAGCTAAACACCGCTATTATGAATCATGCTTGGCGTGAAGTTTATTGTACCTCTTTATGTGTAATGTTATAAGGTGAGCTACAGGTGGAGCTGTTGTCTCTTGGGGAACTGTCTTTATCTGGGCACGAGAGAAGGCTGTGCAGAGCGTGAGCTGCAGCATACACAGCCAGGTAGGTGTTATACGCGGTCCTTAAATGGGCAGTGTCAGTAAAAATATTTTGTACGCCCTCAAGTGTCTCTCTCCCAGTGCACAGTGAAAGAGTAGCTGACAGTGGAGATTTGGTGGCATGAGAAGCAGTCAAGTTATTTGTAGTTAAACTATCAGACATGGACTGAGGATTCAACGGTGTCGTTGAAAGGCTACATTCAAACTCCTTTTCCCAGAATTCCCGCAGATGTAAATCGCCAGGCCGATTTGAGGGTTTTAAGTCCTGGAGGAAACTTTTAAATCCTGGTATCCTTGCACTTCGAATAGCAACACCTAACACACCACTTGCCACGTTCAAAATGCCAACATTTTGTAAAAGATCGCTGCTAGTACCCAAGCCTCACTGGCTAGGAACTGCCTATCAGTCACCTACGAAGAGAGAAGAGAACGTCATTCAACAAAGAGAAAAGGATGAAGCATTGGTTTTCACATTAACAAATTTATTTGGATATTTCATAATAGCCTCTCACATTTCTCTTGGCCAGTTGTAGAAACAACTCCCTCACGTCTGTGTACCAGCAAAAGATCAGTATCACTCTTGCAGTGGAATGCTGAACAGTTGTAGCTGCACGTTTTGCATCTTCCTCAATAGTCTCCCTGCTAACAGCTTCTAGAAATGCCAAACATACTCCTGATCCCTTAATCTCCTCCTGAAATGTCTGAAAATATCAAAATAATTAAATGTATAAAATTATCAAGGATTATTTCCAAAGCTTTCTCATTGCTACAAATATTTTTTTTTACAAAAAGTAATGATAAAAGTAACAACCTGAATTGCCAGACGACCATAGTCATTGTTTGCTATGACTGCTCCAATCCAAGTCCAGTTAAAGAGTATTGCAAGTCGGGCCATGGTCTTAGCCTGGTAGACGTCACTGGGAATGGTCCTGAAGAAGTTAGGAAACCGATGTCTGTCGCTAAGACAGGGACAGCTAGCAAGGTAGCTAATCTTAATGGATGAAACATAAAATGTAAATAGCATAGACTTGTATCAATGGTTGAAGTAAATTGTCATAATCAGACTCAATCTTAGGAAATATAGTTCAATGTTCCTCTGATATCATTGATGGTGAAACTCACTACTGGAACAGAGAGAGAGGCCAGTGTCCTAGACAGTATTATGGCTGTTGTAGAAGAAGCCCCACCGATGATCAGCGGTACAGACGGGCCCCCTGATGAAAGTAACACACATAAATTACATTAGAAAATCATTCAACAATACATGAGGAGGAGACCTCACCATGCTAATCAGTTTACCTCTCATTGCTGACGATGTTCCAGATACATGTGATTCTGGCAGGATGGCCGTGGAGTCACAACTCTCCGTCTCTCCCCCAACCAGTGAGAATGCTCCATGCAGCACCCAGGGGTGTCTTCCACAGCAGTCGAGGATTCGGTAGTTGAGCTTCACACCAGGAAGAATGAGGGGGTTTCTGTTGATTTCTTCCACTGCAAACTCCATGACGTAGACAGACTTCAGTGTCTCTACCTCCAATCTAATAAGACAAGAAAGAATTTATATGCAGTATTAGGAAGGATCTTTAAAGTATACTTGTAGAGCATTCTTCAGATGAATGACCATAATTGTGCATCCGAAGAAGAACAGACAGATTCTCAGCATATATCTGATTGACGAATGTTTAAACAACACCCATTAAACATTCAAATATGCTATTGGACGCATACCCAGTGCATGGATTGTAGAATGGAGGCTTAATGAACTCCTGGTCTATAACCGGCGGTTGGTAATGAAGGTTAAAGAGCCCACCGATGACGACGTCTCCATCCTGACCCTGGTTGAACTCCTCCACTCTGGAGCCCCAGCGAGAGCACATGGAGGTCTGTACCCCCTCCAGACCCACCCTGAGCCCCACAGTCAGGAGCAGAGACACCCAACACATGGGCGGACTGGAGGGCGATAACATCAAGGAGCACTACTGAGACTGGAGACTCAATGTCAAATTATGTCCACCATGAGTTTAACTTAAATGCAGAGTGTAGAAAAACTGTTTACAGCAGATGTAGGCCTGCCCTACAGTATATCATAATAAAAAAATATTGGATTTGGTTTTAATCGATGCCTAAAGCCCAACGAAGAGAATGCCACAAAATAATAATCTTGCGATTCAGTAGAAGCAGATTCATTCTTACCCCCAAACAAAGAACGGCCTCATAACGTAACACACCCTGAGTCTCTGTCAACCCTAACTGCTGAGCTGGGTTTTATAAATGTGGGGAAGCATTGTAGTGGAGGCTTGGTAAACAAGATGGCATTCATGTCATCTAGCTGTGAAAACCACTCCCTTCAGAATTCAGATCATCAATCATTCCTCTTTGAGTCAGTTGAGCAATGAGCAATTAGATTCAGCCATTTAGGAATCCTTATTTTTTGTGATCAGCAATGTGTCGATAATAAAGTGAGTTGCTCAATAATTTTATGTGAGCTGTAAAAATCGAGATTCAAAATAATAATTATCAAATTTGCTTGCTGGGATTGATAAAGTATATCTTATCTGAAATATACATCATGGTGCCGATCCTAATTATTTTATTGATGATGTGTTAATATCTACACCATATTAACCTGCCGCCTCCCTTGACCTGATGGAGCTATGAGTCCCATTAGTTAGCACTTACCAGTCAGATTAGACTGGGCCTGAAGTATGAAGCGATATTAAGTGATATTCATCAACCCTCAACAACTTTCTAGCCCCATAATATTGCCCAACACGTTGCCGTTAGTGACCCGATTTGAATAATTGAAAAGTAAAACACTGGAAATGGAATCCAAACGTGCCTAAACGCTAAAGTAAAATGCTATTGTTGTGGTGTTCTGCATACATCAGGAGTGAGTTATACCCTCACTCCTGACCCCTGTCCATCCCCCCTGTCCAACCATGTCCAACCATGACCCCGGTCCAACCATGACCCCTGTCCAACCATGTCCAACCATGACCCCGGTCTAACCATGGCCCCTGTCCAACCATGACCCCTGTCCATCCATGTCCAACCATAACCCCCTGTCCAACAATGTCAAACCATGACCCCTGTCCATCCATGTCCAACCATGACCCCTATCCAACCATGTCCAACCATGACCCCTGTCCTATCATGTCCAACCATGCTCTCAAGGGGGCTTGTACATTTTGACCCCACATGGTATTGTCCGTCTCAATTCCCGAAGTATAGGAGCATCGAAATGTGACTGGTAGTGATGGTGTTTTTGATATCGTTTAGTAATCATCTGTAATGATGGGGAGACATACTTCCACCTTCCACCATTTATTGAGCATTTCACACTGTTACAACTGTACTCTCGAGTCTCGAGTCCCATGATGCACTCTGATGTAGAAGCCCTACATGCGGTTCCCTGACTCCACAGCACTTTGGGCCGACAGTTTCAGCGTTCTTCAAGGATCGAAAGTGAGTTTGACCCTGGAGATCACTGGCCACTCCATTACATCCCACTAAACAATGCTCCCAATACGGATCCCGGCACCACTGTGCTGGTTCTCTG
This sequence comes from Melanogrammus aeglefinus, assembly GCA_900291075.1. Lineage (NCBI taxonomy): Eukaryota > Metazoa > Chordata > Actinopteri > Gadiformes > Gadidae > Melanogrammus > Melanogrammus aeglefinus. The sequence continues at coordinate 127,218 of OLKM01000551.1, read as the reverse complement.
ATGCCACACCGCTTCGGGGGGGGGGGGGGGGGGTCATAGTGTTCTTAAGGCACTTACCCTGAAAGATACTTTTGTTCCTTGACTTGTTCATTATGAGTCTCAATAATAACACCCTTGACTACTACTTCTGTAAATTAAAAGCAGTACCTGATTGATGAGGGGAGAAACATAAGATGCAGGTGCTTCAATAAAGGTGTACTGCATGAAACGTTTATGAGGGTGTCCTGGGGTGCTGGGATTCTTTAGGAGACCCTTCACAGGGTACACTTGTCCCCTTTAAAGGGAAGAGGTGTCATGACCGATGCCAGGCAGATCAGCAGCAACACAATGAATAGGACCCAAACACAGACATGAACTCAGAGAAACAAATAATTATTAAAGACAACTCAGATCACGTGCCACGATTTAGCATAGAAAAGAGTTAGAACTTGGAAGAGAGACTGACAAAGGTCCATGAAAACCATATAACAAACCTACAAGGGTTGAGACTGATGATGAAATGAGGTGAAGGTGTGAAGGTTGACAGGGAAGCTCAGGTGAGAGGGATGAAGTGAATGCAGATGTCAGATGGGAGTGGCAGGGTCTGTAAAGCAAGGGGCAGGGTCCTAGGACATCTGGTTTGCAAGTGGTGAATGGAAACTAAAGAAAATGGAGACAGACTGTGACAAAAAGTCAATAGGCAAATCAATAGTCATGCCGAGTGATGCTGACCTTTTCCTAAGATGAAGAATCTCTATCATGATGGGGTGGTCTCGAGGGATCGCTAAAGGGTTTGAGGAGTATACAAATGATGTGATTCAGATGTGATGGCCTACAGACTCACCAGATCTCAACCCAATGAAGAAACATAGAAAAGGAACAAGGGAACAAATTAATGTCCTTGGCTCAGAGCTCAGACAAATTGATTGGTTCCCGTTGAAATTCATGGTCCAATTTAGGGAGGAAATTAACACTATTTGAGAGGATTGCCATAGTTGACTTATGAAGAGTTATTATTCAAACCATGTCTGTCAAATAAATCTTAACAGTGAGTTCAGACTCAACAGCCTTGGGAACTTTCCCCCTTCATGGTCCATCAGAGCACAGCAAGTTTACCACATAGCAAACCCTGTGCCACTTGGCCTAGCTGACATGTTCAAATGGAACACAGCTGAGGAAACGTAATGCTGCAGGTAAACAGTTTGGGACATTTGGAACACACCAAACATAACAAGTCAATTATGGCCCCAGTAAACTAGTTTGATAGATTCCTCAGAGGATTCCATCAGGTTGGAGAGCTGGGTGAGCACAGCCGCAGGTGTGCTTGTTTCTTACTTGAATTGCCTTTCGTTTCCAGGCAATTACACACAATTATACCCTAATCAAGTTGCATCACAGGTGGGAAAACCTGCGTATCCTTGAATACAAAACATGTTTTCATGTTGTTGTTTCAATGTTTTTCAGTTAGCAACACGTCAATGGAATAGAGACAATTATTGATTCATTCTATTGTTTTGATTGGGGAAGTCTGGGACAGGTAACCAATCAGTAGATTCTTTCTTCAGGGTTTGGCCTGTTTCACATTGGCTATGGTGCAGGCCAATTAGCAGAAAGAGCACGTGATGCCCATAACCAATCAGTGAATTCATGATGTAATTCTTAGCTATGGTGTAAAAGAGCAACGTTACGTTTGAATAACCTTATCTCTTGTAATTTGATCAACGTTCATATTACAAATGTGAAATGCTAGCAACAGCCAAATACGTAACCACAATATAAATATACAAAGGTTAATGTTTATGAAATGCTCTAGTCATTTTGTCAAATTATATTGGTAACGAATGTTACTAATAATGAGTGAAGCAAAGAGACGGTTTCAATGATTTGATCACCAAGACCAGTATGGCCCTTCAATGCCATGCTTCCTCAATGACATATCTAGTTTCTATAACTGTAATGTAATACCATTGTTAAGCAACCCGCACGTACAAAACGTTAAATATTTTTGTAAGTTCCCACAAGCTAGTTGGTTGCATGGAAACTGTTATTTTCTGTCTTGTTATTTGTCGTTTTTAACTTGACAGAAAAGAGTAGTTTATATACTATGTGTGCTACCACCCTCTAGTGGACTCTAAGGTAGATCCAGTGTATTATCTGCATTAATAAATACAATCACAACGGCAAAAGTGCATGAAGAAATGAAATGAGTGTATGTATTTTTTGTAAAATAAGGCTTCACTTCAAAAAATCTTATTTTTCACTATGATTTATTTCTTAAGGTTGTATGAAGTATAAGCCACGCTAATCTGCAATTGATAAATTACTAATAAAAATACTTAAAACATGTTACTAGCTAAAAAAGTAGTTCCATTGTTACCATTTTTTAAATTATGTAGGTTTCAAATATACACACATTTAGAAATGTCATGCAACATAATGCATACAAAGGATATTTGTTGTTTTATATATTTTGCATTCTTTAAAGCTTAACTGGTGCAGGAAAACGAGTTAGTAAAAGCATTTTTTACTCAGATTGAGTATTTTTTGTGTTTTGATTAATCATAATACTCACACACTACAATATAATCATATTAGGGAAATGATTCAGTCATTATTTGGTCTGTTTTTGATTGGTTTGATGTACTTGAGACATTGGTCAGCAAACTATGTTTCCATTTTTTAATTTGGCCATCAGCCAAAGTTTCTTGGTGTGTCTCTTAGGCCTCAGGAGGATATAAAGCAGCAGACCATAACTAGAAGCCAAGATGGCAAAGATCTCCACAGCCACAGAGTATTTCCCTGGAGAGCTGACGTAGGCTGGGAAGAAGGCCACACAGACAGCACAGAAGGTGTTGCTAAAGGTGATGAACTTGGCCCCATTGAAATTATCAGGTAGTTTCCTAGCCAGGAAAGCAAGGAAGAGACAGAGGCAGGCTAGGAAGCCTATGTAGCCTAAGACAACTGCAAAGCCAACCACTGAACTCATGGCACACTCTAGGTTAACCTTTGACCTCTGGAAACCAAGGTCACGATGAAGGATCGGAGGGCTGAGGGACAGCCATACACATGCACATTCATGCACACACACACAAACATGAATACACGTACACACAAGCACGCATACACAAACATGCATGTCGACACATTCACACACACACACAGTATTATTACACATCCAAATTACACCTTCCCAGAGTGCTTGAAAAACAATGCTAGAATGGCCCCAAGCAACTCTGTCTATGTGTGTGTGTGTGTGTGTGTGTGTGTGTGTGTGTGTGTGTGTGTTGTGTGTGTGTGGTGTGTGTGTGTGTTGTGTGTGTGTGTGTGTGTGTGTGTGTGTGTGTGTGTGTGTGTTTGTGTGTGTGTGTGTGTGTGTTGGTGTGTGTGTGTGTGTGTTGTGTGTGTGTGTGTGTGTGGTGTGTGTGTGTTGTGTGTGTGTGTGTGGTGTGTGTGTTTGTGTGCTTGGGTGTGTTCATGTGAGCGACAAACCATTTATAAATAAGTAAAAAGTGGATGTCCTTTCTGTTGCTGGCAAATAAACATTGATTGATCAATTATCAATCAATATATATTTGTTTTGATCCTATAGTATAACATCATACATTTCACTACATTAGGGGAGTACATGAGTACAACCCCAGGTATGCCATTAGTAGTCTGACTATCAAAATAAGATTACAAGCAATTATAACAAATTACACGCCCGGAGAGGAGGAACGCAGGAGGAAATTAAGTCCAAGTTCAAGCTTTGTTTTTTTGCCGATTACTTTTCTTTTCTAATTATAAGTGGAGTTTTACTACTGGATATAGCTATCCAGTAGGTTATGCATTAGGTAATAGTAGGATCGTACCACATTAAATGAATTATACAGTTTGATATAACGTATAGCCCACCATTGGCCCATGGCTGTTATATTAAAGTAATAATAACAATAATAATAATAATAATAATAATAATAATAACAACAATAAAGACTTATATTCTCAATTTTCGTATGTATTTATGACATTATTTTGCAAAGGACAATACAGGCAAGGATACATCATTGTTTTCCTCAAATCAATTGATTTGATATTTTATTGCATTTGTAGGGAAATGCCCATAGTACTCTAATGAGTATTAATACACAGACGATAGGTCCAACACTGAAAAAAATATTACAAAAAAGCAGCTTAGCCCAGTCTAAAACTCTCTATTTGACTCCTGCGTCCCCTGTATGCGTATCCACTTATACCTCAATGTAGTGTTATATACACGTCAAGTTACCACTTCCAAGTATTGATGTATTTATGCAGTCAGTATCAAACTAATTATAAAAATACAATGATTAATGCAGTGTTTTTGATTCCTACGTAAAAATGCACATACTATAGGCAAGCAAGTCTATGTACTGTATTGCACCTAATGCAAGCAAGTCTTGTCTTTATTTCGAACATTGTCCAGGTTATTCTTGATGGGCATCGCAACATCAACTGAATAGGTTTGTGCATAGTCATGCTCGAGATGTCCAGTCTACATGCAGAAAACTAAAACATTTGCAGGCCATTCTTAACAAGAAACCGTCGCCAAATCGATTCTATCATGGGAAACAAAACTGAAATATTTACACACAGCCAGTATATATCTAGAAATAATACTGAAAAGGAAGACTTCAAGGAGATCTTTGATAAAATAGACCCCATTATGTAAAAGTGTCTGTTTGAAATAAATTCACATTCAAAAGATACAAGGGTCAAGGAATCTGCTTCAACAGTACAGACAGTTCTGACGTTACAGGACGTCACACAAACAGAGCGAACAGTGTTGTGCAGTATTCTAGAATGCATTTTAAAGTACTTTCACAGACCAAACAGGACACAGACACTAGGCTACATTGCCACGACGGTTGGCCCCATGAAAACTCCCACTTTATTGAACTGTGGTCATCTCATACAGGAAGTACATGCTTTCTGGTCCAACCATAACACACTGTACATACCACCAGCTATATTGTACAAAGGATACACTTTAGAATAAGGAAATCTAAAAGTGTGTGTGTGGATGAGGATTTCTGGTGTAATTGCACTTCCTTCAAGTATGTATGAGTCCACCTCTTCTTCTGATTCCCACAGGTGTTGGCGCTACAATCTGAGCAGGAAGTACACCTCAGGCTCCGTGGAGGCGTAGGAAGAGTCCACGGGCGTCGGGTGTGAGTAGTTACCGTAATACCCGTCCCCGTAGCGGTCGGCGTATCCCTGCTGCAGCGAGGCACACGACCCCTCTGGCAAGCCCCTGTCCTCCAGCTGCCCCAGATACCCGGCGATATAGGAGCCCGTGGAGTGTCTGTTCGCCGCCGGCGTCTGCGACACGGGTTTGCTGCGCAGCACCACCCCACCGCCGCCGCCGCCCCCGCCATTGCCCCCGCCGTTGCCCCCCAGCTCTGACCGCGGCTTGAGCGCCTCCTGCTGCCTCTCGCGGGCGCGGCTGTTGATGTGGCGCACGCGGCTCTGGCTGCGAGAGGACAGCCGACGGGTGAGCGGCGGCGGTGAGCCGTCCACATCTACGCCGTGGGCGGAGGACGCGGCCGTGTCATGGGGCTGCGGCGGAGAGGGCGGTCGCTGGCTGGCAGGAGGCGGCTGCGGAGGCTCCGTCCCAGGAACGGACTCTTCGCACTCGACGGCGTCGAGGTTCAACAGCCTGCGTAGCTGCTGGGTAAGAGGGTCGGAAGACTGTGCTGGGGGCGCGGGTCGCCCCAGGGTGCCCATCCTCTTGCGGTCCCTCATGTGGGGGGTGATGAAACTGCGGCTGATGATGTGGTATTTACTCTGAAAGTTGCAGGAGATGTCCTCCGATGTCAGGTCTCCCAGGGATTTCGATTTGCTGGGACCGGATGCCTGGCTGCTCACTGGGCCGGACTGGGGGAGCGATGGGAACGGCTCTAAGCGCGGCCCTGAGGGAGGCCGTGTGGCGTTAGGCTGACGCTGCTGTTCATCGTTGAGATGGGAACACACTTCCCGCGGAGAGGTGGTTTGTCTGGGTGTCTGCGGTTGGCTCGGACTCGTGAAGTTGACGTAGTGTGATTCAGGCGTGTGGCAGTCTGTATCCAGCTGGCCGTGCGCCCCGTCGGAATAAGGGGTGGGCGAACACATGGCTCTTTCTCTGGAGAGAACGCGAGATACCACTGACTTGGCAGGGAGAAACTCTGAGGCAGAAGGGCTGCTCTGGAAGTGTCCTACCAACTCCCTCTCTATTGTGTTGTCCGTCTCCCTATGGAAGCCATTCATGCCATTGCTGCCGTTGTAGTTTCTCTGTTTTGCAAAGTCTTTGTTGTTGACGTAGGACTCTGGTATACACTGCGGAGATGGGTAGCTGTTCTGGCGAAGGGGGCTCTGTGTCATCAAAATTTGAGAATTGTTTGACCTTTGATAAAGAGACGGCTGGGAGTTTGAAACAAGCTGGCTGTGTTGCGGCTGCTGAAAATAAGGTTTGGACACAGGGGAGGAACGTTGCGAATATTGAGATTTGTGTGGCGAGCTTCGGTGAGCGTTATAAGAGGATGAAGGCTGTATCTGGGGCAAACGGTGCACCTGAGCCGAGTCGTTGTTCTGGTAGATAGCGTGACGTTTGGTCGGGCTTGTGAGCATGTGGACATGCCGGGACGGGGGCAGCACCCTTTCCAGAGGATCCTCGTCCACGTTTATCTCCACCTCCTTATAAGCACACCCAGCCATGTTGCGGGAAAACTGGGACGTGGGACAATCCACAGAGTAGCCGTTGTAGCTGCATGCCACCCCACGGCCCGGCTCTAGGATGGGACCCGCTGGGTCATATACCTCTTCATACACACTTTCCTCTACCTCCACAGGATGGCCTCCCCTCCATTCTTGGTCAACACACCGCCCCATGCCTCCCTCAGACCCCAAACCTCGGGACAGCTTGGATGGGGAGAAACCCGGGCCGTTTGACATTTGAGTGCTTCTCATAGAGTCCAGGGCCTGGAAATGAACTGTCTGTTTATTCAGGTTGTACACGGAGGTAGTGGACAGCACCTCCTCATCCAGGATGGTGTAAACCTCCTCCTGCTCCGTCGTCTCGGGGCTGTGGAAGGAAGCCGGAGCAGGGGGAGCAGGTTGGTCGGCCTGGGAGATCTCCCGGGGTGAATAGAGTCTTGTGTTTGGAGAGTCTGACTTTTGAGCCTTTTGAGGACTAATTGGACCGTTAATGTTGATTTGGCCATTTGATGAACCCATGCAAAGAGGAGACATGTAGTCCTGCAACCCTTTGTGAGGGCTGTTGGACTGGTTCGGAGTGCTACAATTTTGAACAGAAAGGTTGAGGAAGCCGTTAAGCCTCTGATGTTCGTTCTTCGCTCCACCATTAGAGGTGGTCGAACGATTGCTTTGATCAACAGTGTTGTCAAACTGACCAATCAGAGCAGAAATGGAGCCACAGGTGTCATTCTCATTGCCTAGGGAGACGGCGTCGATGAGCCTGGAGAGGGTACTGTCCTGTAGGGAGTTGGGGCTTCGCAGATTGTTGGAGCGGTCCATGTTCACCGGGCTCAGGGGAGTCCCAGAGGAGGGGGCAGAAGAGGAGGACGAGGAGATGGCGGTAGGTGCTACCGTGTAGGTGGTGCCATCCAAAGACGTCTCCATCTTCTGCCGCCTCCTCTGCGAGCCCCCAAACGGAGACCTCACGCATATCCTCTGTGTCCCTGGGAACCCGCACCCCATCATATTTCGTTGATTGGGAAGTTCCTGTGATTGTTCTTTGGAATAATCCTTTGCACTTCTTTCATCCTCTTCACCGATGACAAGATGAGAGGTGTCTACTGATTTGCTGCGCTGAGTGATTCTATCCGTACATGTCTTTGAAGGGGTTGAGAAGCGCAGTTGATCTGTGGCGGATGATTCGATGAGGAGACCCACAGACGTAGACCTGGGCCGGTCTAAGGGACTCATTCCTGTTGACAGAGAAGAGGCAGTGTAATTAGCGAATGCATACATTGTACCAATGAACTGAGAACACCAAGCCAAACAGCCAACAATGAACAACCTGTAGCCTAGTCAACGACGAAGCACTTGCATTACACTGACAAATGGAATGCACCACCAAGTACAACCGTGGAAGTGGAGCTGGGGAAATGAAGTCGTGAAGGCAAAAAACGGAAGCATCCAAACCGTGAACCATTTAGTTAAGGCATGGTCGGATGGGTTCATTTTTGGCCGAGCGGGGGGTAAAATAAAACGCACAACAAAAATTTATCCTCAATGGCAGCGAAGTACCAGACACAATACATTGGATGGATGATTCAACAACCTCCAAGTAATAGCTGTTTTAGATTACCTGCAGGGAAATCCTAGTCAGAGCTCTACTACAAAGAAGCACAACAGGGTGAAGAAGGAACAGAAGAAGCAAGTTAACATATAAGGGAGCGACACTACCTTCAGTCTCCAGGTGAACAACAATGAAAGGTTAAAAGTGGAAACACTGCCTAAAGTTAACACAGAGTGCAGACAGGTCAAGCAAAATGCTGTTGAAAACATTGTAGCAATAAAGACAAGGGGGACACGAGGCATTGACAGACCATATTAGGTGCGTGAAACAATCTCTTCTAAGCACAAAGCAATTTGTTGTGTGACTATATCGCTTACATAGATCCTCCACCTTGCATGCATGAGTTCACTGCATCCTCCTGTCTATGAAGAGCTGCTATTCAGTTTGTTCGACTCCAGGCAGCCATTAATACATTTACATTACGGGCGTTTAGCAGACGCTTTTATCCAAAGCGTCTTACAATAACTACATTTGTCAGAAGAAAAATAAACTATATATCGCTGTCGGTACAGTTAGGATGTTCATAGAACCAAGTGCAGAACTCTCACAATCATGAAGGTTAACCCCTTCCCCGTATACAACAAAGATATTATTACTTTTAATAGTATGGTATAGTAGTAGTATACTATTTTTAAGTGCAAGGATGTACAACCTACAATAAGTATGTAACACCCACCGATGACAGCATCTGCACCCAGATGATGGTGCCCCTTCTCTGAGGAGCAGAGGCTGAGCTGGCCCTCCAGGAGCCGGTCCAGGGGCATGGAGATGGGCCGGTGGCTAAGAGAGGGACGGAGCTGGGGCCGCTTCTCCACCGCCCCCTCGGGTCCCTGCACACTCTCTCCCGCTGGGCCCCCTGGCCGGTCCAGGCTGGGCCTCGGGTCCGAGATGGAGGCCATGGACTCGGTCAGGGCCAGCTTGGTCTTCTTGCGTCCCTTGGCGGGGGCGCTTGCCGTGCGCCGCAGCAGGTGGTCGCTGATGGAGCGAGTCTTCAGAGTGGCGGGGGAGTTGGCCTCAACAGAGGACTTGGAGGAGCGACTGAAGAAGCCCCTGATGCCCCGCAGCTGGTGACCCTGTAGGCGGGGAGGAATGGACCAATGAGATCGCCGGGAGAACCGACAAAATGGACGGAAATGGGAAAAAAAGAAGGAACTACAACAAGAACACAAAGATGGCCACAGGGTGCCAGCAAGATGCATATCAAAGGACAACTGAGAGGAAGTACTTGGATATAATTGGGTATGGGGAATATCAAAAGCCATGCAGTCATCTAATCTTCATTTACAGTTCAACCATAAACGGCTTGAACCCATAGAGGGCGCCACAACCTCTCACAAGTCATCAGACAACAGCCTTCAAAAGCCTTCAAAATCTGTTTTAGGTAATGTGCATGTCCTATTCACATTTCACAAATGCACTTACACAGCCACATAAAAAAAAAACGAAGACAAAAGAAAGACGGTACACCTGCAGCACATGTTACATGTGAGCATTGCCAAAAGGCTTAGCATCAAGCACAACGCAACGCACTGAGAACACATTGCACACAACAGCACAACACAACGGCCACCGGTACCGCGCTCATGCTGCACGGCTTCATGCGATGCATCACACAGACTCCCCGGCACCCGACTACCTTGTTAGATCCTAGAAAGTGCATTATGGTAAAGCTGGGGTTCAGGATTAGTGGACTCCACTGAAAAAAACAAAGGGTTTGGAAGGAGCTTAGCTAGAATAGACCATTGGATTGAGAGAGCAACAAACTCATTCGGCCCCTTATTGGTTTGTGGGTTCTTCAACAGCGTGCCTGTGTAGTAAATATCACTGTGGAGGAAGGGTGAATCCGTACAGGACATTGTAATGTGAAATTTGACATTCTTACCTTTCCGTAGATGTCATGTACTGATATATGTACAAAAATGGAAGCCTCGGTCAAACCCTCCAAATATATATGTCTGTAACCTGAGAGAGAGAGAGACAGAGTGAGAAAGAGACAGACAGACAGACAGACAGACAGACAGACAGACAGACAGACAGACAGACAGACAGACAGACAGACAGACAGACAGACAGACAGACAGACAGACAGACAGACAGACAGACAGACAGAGAAAGAGAGAGACAGAGAGAGAGAGAGAGAGAAAAGAGAAAAGAGAGAGAGATCGACAAACAGAGAGAGAGAGAGAGAGACAGTCAGAGACAGAGGCAACACTTAGACTCTTGCATTTAATGGCGTAATATATGATTATCTTTAGTTTCAATGTTGTATCACAAACTGGACAGAGACCTCCAATGTCTAAGTCACTTAGACATTAATGCATGAATAAGGGTGAAGAATTACAGTGTACATTTACTGTTAATTATATTTTATTATAAGATTTGTAGACTACTCATTATATTGCCTAGTCCAAGGAAATAGTTTGACTAACTCAATCCCAACCATTATCCAATATATAGCCTTACATGTTTACTTTTGATACAATACACACTTGTATCATGTTGTATTTTTGACGATTTCATTGTATTGCGTTTCTTTTACTATTATTTTGTATATCATCGTTTTTGTAATTTTGGCAATGCAAATGTACGTGCTTCATGCCAGTAAAGCTGTCGTGAATCTTGAAAAAGGCAGCGAGTGAACAAGAGAGAGAGAGAATGAGTGACCGATTCCAACTCGAGCTGACTGCCTGACCAAATGACTAAGTCGAATTGGGGAATTAGTAAGTGAGGCGGCAGCAAACGGGTAAATCAGCAAACAGCTCGTTAAATGGGTTAGTGAGCCTGTAGCCTGTTGATGCCTGAGGACAGACTGTGTAGAGATGAGTTCAGAGACGGCTGTATTGCAATGGGATAAGAATGATCTATAGTTCCATATCAGCTCTTCACATAATATTTTTAATATGTTAAAACATCTCATGCCAAAATTATTCTTTAACAAAAACAGTTTCTAATTTTACGGTTGTAGAAATGCCACAATAAAGTCACCTGTATGTTTGTGAATGTAAAAGTCTCAACATTTATCAGAGGCCTGATAACAACATTAACATTACTGGAGGGGACACCCACCAGGCATGAGGCTGCTGAAGGCCACAGTCCGCTGCCCAACAAAGTCCCGCCCGATGGGGTCGTGGTCCCAGACCAGGAACCGGACCAGGGCTACCTCCGCCATGTGGAGCGTGAAGGACAGGGTCTCCTCCCAGACTGGGTTGAAACCTACACACACACACAAACACACATACGTACATGCACACATGCATACCACACACACACACACACACACACACACACACACACACACACACACACACACACACACACACACACACACACACACACACGCAAACACACTCACTCACACACGCATGCACAGACACACACACACACACACACACACACACACACACACACACACACACACACACACACACACACACACACACACACACACACACACACACACACACACACACACACACACACACACACACACACAATTTAACAGTGGAAACATGGACATGTACCCAGAGCTCATAAAGGTGATGGATAGCACAGGTAGGAAGGACCTGTGGGAGGATATACTTAGTGATCCCCAGTGTACCCAGTGCTATGATATGAACATCACCGTGTCTCAACTGTGCCTCCATAACCTACGTGGAACACACCCACACATGGACATGCATATCAACGACACACACGTGTGCACACACGAGCACACACACACACACACACACACACACAAACTATAATAGGGAGGAAGGCGAGGGGGCGACCCCGACGAATTTCAACCTCAGATTCCTTGATGCAAACTGGTATAACACATACACAAACGCACACATAAATGCACACACACAATCGGATGAACCCAAGATGTCACATATAATTTGCCACAAGCGTCGTTGAGGTCTAATTGTGCTTCGCTGCAGAATGTATTTATGTAGCGCCTGTTGCAGTGAGTGACGCGTGTGTGTGTGTGTGTGTTGTGTGTGTGCTGTGTGTGTGTGTGTGTGTGTGTGTGTGTGTGTGTGTGTGTGTGTGCATGTATGTATGTGTGCATGTGTATGTGTGTGTGTGCGTGCATTCGTGCATGCGTGCGTGCATGCGTGTGTCTGAGTCTGTCTGTGATTGTGCGTGCGTGTGTGTGTGTATGTCTGCATGTCTCCCACCGTTGTCGTCAACCACCCGTGTCTGCTCCTTACAGCAATCAGCAGGAAGGCCGATGATCTCCACCTCCACGAACGGGTCGATGATCTGCAGACCCAAGGACGACCCAATCAGGAAACGTCGGCCAGAATTATGACGTGTGTGTGTGTGTGTGTGTGTGTGTGTGTGTGTGTGTGTGTGTGTGTGTACCTCGCCCCGGTCCCCCAGCATGGAATCGGGGGGCTTTGGCAGCTGCTGTCCACTGATGATCTTGAGTATCAGCTGCTTCTTGGGGTACGCTGGCAGAGGGTCATCACAGAAAGGGTTGAGAGACCCTTAGAGAGAGAGAGAGAGAGAGAGAGAGAGAGAGAGAGAGAGAGAGAGAGAGAGAGAGAGAGAGAGAGAGAGAGAGAGAGAGAGAGAGAGAGAGAGAGAGAGAGAGAGAGAGAGAGAGAGAGAGAGAGAGAGAGAGAGAGAGAGAGAGAGAGAGAGAGATTTCATCATCAGTCCTGGGGTATATATATCTGTGTGTGGGTGGCATATGTGCTTGCTTGTGTGTGCTTGTGCATTTGCGCGTGGTTATGTTTGGGTTTGTGTGTGTTTGTGTGTTTATATGTGTATGTGTCTGTGAGTGCATGTGTGTGTTTGTGTGCATGTGTGACGTTGTGTATAGACACACATATACAGATAACGTGTGTGTTTGCTCACGTGGGTTTGCATGTGTGTGTTTCTTTAAATGTGTTTGTGTCTGTGAATTCATGTGTGTGTTTGTGTGCGTGTTTGTGTATACGTGTATATGTGTGTGTGCGTATGACGTGCACCCCTGTTGATGTGTGGTAAACACATCAGCCCGTAGCTCCTCCTCTACCTTGGCACATGGGCGGCGGCTTAAGGACGTAGCCGCTGCCGCCGTTCACCATGAACTTGGCTCTGTTCAGCTGCATCATGCGGCCCTCCGTCTGGTAGTTCAGGGCGACTGGGAACACAACAGCACGTGGAGTCTTAGTGACAAACAACCCCAATTCAATCAGCTGAGCGACAGGGGGCATTCATCGTCGTATCCGTTACACAGATGAAGATAAAACACAGTGGGGCAAGATGGCGTCTCGGCCAGGGTGTTGGATGGCCGACCTCAAAGGTACGGGGGTTCGATCCCAGATGTCCGCGATGTGCTCTGAAGGCAGCTGTGAGCAGGGTCTTCGATGAGCAAGATGCCCCAAGTCCCCTAGAAAGGGACCTGATGCTTGATGACATGTATGGTGGCTCATTGTGGGTCCCTTTGGAAGACAGCATCTGCTGACAGGACCATTGGTGGCCTAGGACCATGTGGGCATTCATCTAAAATTCCTTCTGCTCGTTATTCATTACTTGACTCATTTTATTCAAGTTTTCATTGGCTAAATTAAAGTAAATGGGATTGAGGATGAAGAAAAATTAGAAAGAAAATATTCTCCAGGCTTTCCGTGTGTGCGTGTGTGTGCGTGCGTGCGTGCGTGCGTGCGTGCGTGCGTGCGTGCGTGCGTGCGTGCGTGCGTGCGTGCGTGCGTGCGTGCGTGCGTGCGTGCGTGCGTGCGTGCGTGCGTGCGTGCGTGCGTGCGTGCGTGCGTGCGTGCGTGCGTGTGAACCTGTGTTTATGCTATATTTAAAATAAAGTTAAAGGCAATGGACCTAAAGAAACACTCCATTATAATTTATAATTTCAAATACATAAACCTTTACAAATACCTAAAACCCAGTGATACACATTCTTCAGAGTCAGGGAGGATTTCACCACTCATCATCTCTGAGCCAAACACACACACACACACACACACACACACACACACACACACACACACCACACACACACACACACACACACACACACACACACACACACACACACACACACACACACACACACACACACACACACGTCTCACCCAATTGGCAGCCAACGTTCCAGTAGAACTGAGGGTTGAAGTTGGAGGAGTCGATGCGATAGGCCGAGGGGTAGATGCGGGACAGCTGCCTCTGGTTGAAGGCCAGGAACTGGGGGGCCCTGTGGTGGACCAGTGACTGGGCCCTGGCCTCGCTGAAGGACAGCACGTCCCCTGGAGTACCTGGAGCCAGATCACAGAGTTAACGCCGTTGTGTGGTTGTGGGAGGTGTGTGTGTGTGTGTGTGTGTGTGTGTGTGTGTGTGTGTGTGTGTGTGTGTGTGTGTGTGTGTGTGTGTGTGTGTGTGTGTGTGTGTGTGTGTGTGTGTGTGTGTGTGTTTGTGTGAGTTGTGTGCGTTTAACAAGACAGAACCCGGTATCCTACTGAATATTTGCATCTGTTAATGTTCATGTCTGAAGAACGACGTCACTTGCCCTATGTCAACATAAACAAAAGCATGAAATGTGTTTTTGTGTGTGAGTTTGTGTTTGTGTAGGTGTATGTGTGTGTGTTTCTTTGCCATCAGTTCATGGTGACGACTTTGATACTGGTCTGTATTTTACTAAAAAAAATTGCAATTTACATGTACATCTAATAAGCATAACATCTCTCAGAGATGATCTTTCAAATCTCAGAGAATTACATTTACATTCCTCTTATGATCTATTCAGCTGTTAAATCTTTAATTTATATGTGGTGGCTGCAGTCGGAGTGGCGTCCCACGGTGCCAGAGAGAGGAAGCAGAACAGGGGGGAATACCTTCATCCAGACACTCCTGAGAGGCCATGGAGTTGGTGAACACCACCAGGTCTGACAGATCTCGGCTGAGCTTCATCGTCTTCCTCTTCCTCCCCCCCCTGCCACACCAAAGGAGCAGATGTGAAGGAGAGAGAGATTGGAGAGTGAGAGTGATGGGGAGGGGAGAGAGAATGGGAGTGAGAGAGAGAGTGGGCGGGAGAGTGAGGGAGATAGAGAGAGTGGGAGATAGTGAGCGTTAGAGAGAGAGAGAGAGAGAGAGAGAGAGAGAGAGAGAGAGAGAGAGAGAGAGAGAGAGAGAGAGAGAGAGAGAGAGAGAGAGAGAGAGAGAGAGAGAGAGAGAGAGAGAGAGATCGTGAGGAAGGGAGAGAGAGATGAAGAGAGAGAGTGAGGGAGAGAGGAGCTGTCATCCCAAGGGAATAGTAAAGTTGCAACAAACAGACTAAGGCACAGACATACAGAGTGACAAACACATGCACGCACACACACACACACTGCACGCAAATACAGACACCCACACAACAACCATATACAATATACTGTATCAAAGTCACACACAAATACAACCACACACAAACACACACACACAAACTCAAACACCCACACCCACACAGAAAGCATATACACAATATACTGTGTGAAAGTCACACACAAATATGGACACAAAATACACAAACACACACACACACACACACAACAAACATATACTCTTAGATCCACATAAAATGATGTTGAACTGATTGCGAGATCATAAAGATGTGCGTCACGAGCGAAGACAGCGAGAGTGTTTTCTGTACAACGTATGGCCACACCCATACATGGAAATCTATGGCTGCCCAGCCAAAGCCTGCTTCGTGTTCACTGGGAATCGTGAGCATCAGGCTGGTCTCATGAGGATACTGTACCCGGGTTAAAACATATGTGGGGGAGCTGGTTCGACTGGAGATAAACTTGAATAATAATACAAACCATAATTATTCCTCTCAAGACCTTCGAGGCAGAAACAACCCTCGCCTTGAATCAACTTCCAGACGTATGAATCAGATTTTCTTTGTAAATAGTGGTCCATTATGCCGACTCGTTGGGGGGTCTGCTTTTAGATTCAATCACTGCTTAAACTCATGCTTGCATAATTAATTCCGGACGAATCATTAAAATTGTTTTGCATTCCGGTGCTTCCCCAATGAGGGTATTTAGGGTTCTCCAGATATACCCTAAATACCCTCGTTTGGAAGCATGTCTCTGGGGGGGGGGGGGGGGGTGTGGGGGGCGTGGCCAGTTAGCTGTAAGCATGTGAGGTTTGTAAACAGACAGGAAGTGAAGGTCACCTGTTGAACTGTCCTCCAGCTTCTCTGTAGGCGCTGTCCTGCTCATCGTCATCCTTCTCCACGCTCTGGCACGTCAGCCTGGACTTGGAGTGTCTCTGGACACACACATTTAATTCTTAATTTGAATCCACCAATCACATTACAAGAGACAGCATTCAAATATTTCAGAGATAAGATAGGTCTTTGTTCAAGGGTACAAAAAACATCTCCTACGCCACACTGCCAGACTGCCTATCACTGCTGATATGGAGCAGAACTTTGCTAATTGTTTAGATTTTCTGCTGGAGAGCCCAGCCAGCTTTATCCCACTGAAAACACGGTTGTGGACATACCCCAAGCTGCCAAAAATAAACACTATTAGCTTGCATTGGTAGCCTAGGTCCCTTAGTATTTCCAGAATGGGCTGGTATTTAACGATTTTATCATTGAAAGCAATTTCCACGTACAGATCAAACACACAGCCTATCTCAAGGAGGAGCACTTCCCTTCTGTCTCTGTTTATAAACACAACACCAGGGGTATTTGGGATGTTACACATCACATCAATAGAGCTGTTAAACCATTTCGGCATGATGCGTGAATGTTTGTACATGGTCACATTTTCTGGAAATACTTCTTTAAGATTGCTGGAAATCAGATCGACAAGTCGGTCATGGCGTGCAATAAACAGTCCTTTGTACAGTGCATTATATAGTGCATTATATAGTGTGGATGGTGGTGTGCAGGACACCATAATACCAGATTGTATTTGGTAGGTAGCACCTGCAGTCTAGCTTTGGCAGTGAAACAGAGGATGTCCTCCCCAACAGCAGCATTTTTGTACATGGAGTGGGAAGCAGAGTGGTCGGCAAAGTCTAGGCATGCTAGCTTTCCCTGCATTCTAAGTCCAGTCCAGTGTTGTTTGGTCTCTGTTTGTTTTATGTTAAGAAGGAATCTCCTTGCTGTTGTGTTCTGTAGTATGTGTTGTGCCTCATTGTGATATACAGTTGCCTCTGCGGTTACAGATGGGTCGGTGACAACTGCATCAGATGCCTGTGGTGCTGTGTGTTAGTTGTGTAGTGTTCATTCCAGTTTGACTGTCATTCTGTTGCACAGATCATTTAGGTCTGGTCAGTCTGACCGAACTCCAAAGCCTGCAGCTTGTGTGTCCAGTTTCCCGCTGCTTATCCTCCCCCCCCCCCCCCCCCCACACACACACACACACACACACACACACACACACACACACACACACACACACACACACACACACACACACACACACACACACACACACACACACACACACACACACACACACACACAAATGGACACAGACACACACTTGGACAGGAGCACATAATGAAATTCAAAGCAGCTGCAGGAAAAATATATTATTGTCCAGAAAGATGTAACAACAATCTGGCCCCCACAAGAGAGAGGGAGAGGGAGCGAGAGAGGAAGAGGGAGCGAGGGAGGGAGAGGGAGCGAGGGAGGGAGAGGGAGCGAGCGAGAGAGCGGGAGCGAGCGAGCGAGAGAGAGAACGAGATAGAGATTGAAATTGAACTTAAATTGAGAGAGGGAGTGTATGTCCTTCCAGAGTCTGTTAGGTGCAGAGTGTGCGCCCAGTAATTATAAATAGAGTGTGAGTTTGTCGGAGCAAGTCTTCCTGATGATGCAAAAGCTCCTATAAGTGGTGTTGAAGAGAGGGTCTGGGGTCACTGTAATTACAGGCTTATGGGTGCGTGCCAACACATACACACAGACACACACACACACGTCACATACTCACAGGCAGACACACACCAGATACACACACGTAGGAGGATGTTGAATGAATAGAGAAAACATTTTAAGCACTTACAGGAGAGGAAATGCAAGAAGAGAGGAAATGCAAGAGGTGTGTGTGTGTGTGTGTGTGTGTGTGTGTGTGTGTGTGTGTGTGTGTGTGTGTGTGTGTGTGTGTGTGTGTGTGTGTGTGTGTTGTGTGTGTGTGTGTGTGTGTGTGTGTGTGTGTGTGTGTGTGTGTGTGTGTGTGTGTGTGTGTGTGTGTGTGTGTGTGTGTGAAATAGTAAAATACACATCGAGAGGCTGGGCAGAGGGGGACATTTACCCCGTTATACACAATTCATTCTGCAGGAACGTCATGTGGGAAACAGTTTATGGAGCAAAAACAATGAATGAATAAATGGACAACGAAAGAGATATGATTGAATGCACAAAGCGATCCTACCTTTGAAATAATAACATGCCGTAATGCTACATTTACTGAACAATATCTATGATATATTTATTTTCAATGATTAGCAAATTTTTCTATTATTGTACATTTGTGTATTTTGGAATCAAATCCCAGGTACCCCCTGCAGTACCGCGGCGTACCACCAGTGGCATTGAACCGCAGGGTGAAAAACACTGGTGTAGATTGGAGAATGATGTGTTAGGCAGAAAGGATGCCTTACCTTCTGTTTGAGCGTCGTGATAAAGGACCGACTCTGAGACTTCCTCAACACTCCTTTTGAACTCTGAGAGAGAGACAGAGAGAGAGAGAGAGAGAGAGAGAGAGAAATATCTGTTATAATGTTTGTGTGCGTGTGCATGTTGGTTTGGATGTGTGTGTGTGTGTGTGTGTGTGTGTGTGTGTGTGTGTGTGTGTGTGTGTGTGTGTGTGTGTGTGTGTGTGTGTGTGTGTGTGTGCGTGCGTGCGTGCGTGCGTGCGTGCGTGCGTGCGTGCGTGCGTGCGTGCGTGGTGCGTGCGTGCGTGCGTGCGTGCGTGCGTGCGTGCGTGCGTGCGTGCGTGTGTGTGTGTGGACATGGCCGCCGGTGTGTGGCTGCATGCTCACATGTGTCGTGTGTTGAGGGGACGTTCAACAACAACAAAACACCCAGTGAGTCACTCCCCCCCTCAGGCCACCACAACTGGCTAATAGACAGGCGGCCAGGGAGATGAGAAGAGGGGGAAAGGGGGGAGAGACAGAGAGGGGGAGAGGGGGACATAGAGGGGGAGAGAGGAGAGAGTGGGGAGAGAGAGAGAGAGAGAGAGAGAGAGAGAGAGAGAGAGAGAGAGAGAGGAGGAACTTAAATCACCAACTTAGGAAGAGCATGAAGAAAACAGGAACCCCAGTGCCGTTCCACGAGGCAGAAGAGTCTAAATATAGATCTGGAGGCAGGCGGGGGGATTAAATATTAAGCACCACCATAGAGATATTCTCTCTTTCGTACGCTTTTTTTCTTCCTGTTATCGCCGTGATACAGGGGAAGCACCGGCCGGGAAGATTGAGCAGAACGACGAACGAAACCCAAACGGCGGTCCGAAGGCGAGAGAACTGCCTCATGGGAGCGGGATGTTTTGAAACTGTCCCCGATTAATAGATTACAGCACTGCTCTCTGTTTCCTCTGCTCTTTAGTATTTATCGTTGGGAAAGCCCCCCCCCCTTCCCACCCAGACACACACACCCCCACCCACACACACAAACACACATTTTGAAGCTACTTGATGCCTCCCAACGACACACCCTGGTGTGTTGCATCCATTTCATCACCGCCGTGCAGCTCTGATGAGGGCTCTTCAGTGCTGTTGTTGGACTCGTCGCGGACGCTCAGTGAACCCTAAAATACTCTCATCGTTCTTCAGCCTCGGTCACGAACGAGAAGAACTCTTCGCATATCTAACAACACGTGTTTTTGATAATCCCCATTCCCATGGGCCCCCCCCCCCCCCCCACCCAACCCAAGAAACACATGCACCAACTGCACTTAAAGAGGATAAAAGAGTCAGAAACCATAATACTGCTCATTATGAAGGAAGACATCAAGTGGCTCCTCCTCTCCTCGAGCTCTGTGATCCAAAACAAACAATGAGTCCTTCTGGGAACAGAGCACGTGAAGGTCATGAATCCGGCAGCAATCACTCCTGGAGAAGAGACGTCTCTTTTTCCACACATTCATCCGCCAATCATCTCCCTTCGTGTCCCTCCCATGCTGGTCTGTAATTGTGTGCATGTGTGCATGTGTTTATGTGTGTGCCCGTGTATGCGTGTGTGTGTGTGTGTGTGTTTGCGTGTGTGTGCGTGCGTGTGAGTGCGTGTGCATGTGCGTGCACAAGTGCGTGTGCATGTTTGTATGCATGTGCGTGCACGTGTGTGTGTGTGTGTGTGTACGTTTCTGCGGTCCCCCCCACCTGGCGCAGGTTCTTCTGCAGCCCCTGGTGCGTGGCCCTCAGCAGGGCCCTGATGCTGAAGCTGTCTGTATCCTCCTTGTCTCCGATCTGGGCCTCCTTCAGCAGCGAATCCAGCTTCTTCCGGATGTGGGACTCCACCTGGTGGTGCCCGTTACCCTGGCGACCGGGACAACAGAACCTTCAAAGGTGGACTCCGATGTATGCGTTGTTATTGCTGTGTGTTGATGACATGTCAGCCAAAGTGACGCGTTATCATACGGACATTACTTTATACAGTCGGTAGCAGTTGGGAGTAAAGGGAAATAGAAAAAGAACAGCACTGGTGAACTATTTTATTAATGTTTCCTGAAAGAAAGAACAAAAAAGATGGTCAACTCGGGACCTCTATCTTTCTCTCATCGTTCATCCAGTCTGTCACTGGTTGGCGGGTGGCAGACAGGCAGGTCGGACCCAATCGCAGACAGTTCAGGTAAAAGGATCATTTATTAACTCAAAAGGCACGGAACGCGGGGAACACAGGTAACACACAGGACGCAACTTCACCGCAAACTAAAATGATCCGGCAAGCAACAAAGGAAAGACTAAGGCTGCATCCGAATACTCGTACTTGCATACTATATAGTATGCATTTTGTAGTATGCGAAAAATCTAGCGCGTCCGAATACTCTAGTATGCATTCTGTAGTACGGAAGTCGTTCGAATGCATACTACCGCCAAAGTGAACGGACCACAGTACGCATCCCACAATCACGAGTTCTGGTAACGAACGAAGAATAGATGGGTGACCCGACAGACCAAATATATCCATTAT